>VZZY01022030.1:16084-106524 GCA_013400335.1 Eurystomus gularis | reverse complement strand
CTGCGCGGGCGGGTGGGAGGCAGGGCGCAGCTCAGCCTCGGGGCAGGTGGTTCCGGAATAACGGCCGCGGGGCCCGCCCCGGGCTCCCCGTCAGGACTGCGTTCCCCGGTGCTGAGGCGGCGTGAGCGGAGAGGGGAGGTGCCTGCCGGTGATGCCGCCTGCCCCTGCGGCCCGGTGGGCGCCGGGGAGGTTCGCCCTGGCGCTTCCTCTCGCTCTTTTCGGAGGGAGCTTGTGAGGCGCAGTAAGCGGGTCGTTTAAAACTGCCCTCGGGTCTCGCTGATGCGCTGGTGGAAAGCTGTTGGTGCCTCCCAGCCGCCCTGGATGAGGAACAGGCTTTGTTCGGGAAACCCTGAGGGACCCAGCGGGCTGGCAGGTGGTGAATTTTAAGGAGGGAATACGTCTCAGGTGCCACGGTCTTTATTCTTGCCTGGATCTTCTGTGTAGTAATGCAAGGAAGGTGACAGGGTGTCGTTGCGAGGGCGCTAACGAGCAGTTCGCCCTGGTAACACGACTGCCTGGGTTGCCTTTGTCGAAGATGGTGTGCAAAGCTGATTAAAACCCAACAACTTTGAGTACAATTCTGTGCTCAAACACACAGACAAGATACGCGTAAGAGCCTGGCCGATGTACCTGCTAGCATTCGTTAAAGCAGTGCTGAATCTTACAGTAACCTCCAACAAAATGTTTCATGGGGAATTTGTTTTGTTTGGAAAAGCTTTCAGTGAAAGGAACTGCATAATCTGTTGACCAAATTCCATTACATTATGATTTTTATAGTTCACTGAGTTTTTTTTCCTAATATATTGTGCTGCGAATGATGCCAGTGGTTACTTGTACAAGTACTTGTACTTGATCCTTAGTACAAAGATGTTCAATTTTTGTCTGTGTGCAGAAGAACTTGAAGATTATAAATTTGCCCTTTCCTCCCATCACATTATGCTACACTAAAAAAATTTTATTCTCTTGGTATTTTCCTACTGACCGTGTGTTTTAAAATTTAGATTTTTTTCTACTCTATAGTTTTCCTTAAATGTGGTGTTTAATCTGTGCGTTGTTTGCCAACTGCTATGTGTTTCAGTGCTGATGAACAGAGCAGAATATTTATCTCTTGTGTCTTAGATCTTCATAGTTTGCCATCCTTTTTTTTCCAACTCTGCCTCAATGCACTCTCACTAACTGCAACAAAACTTTCAGATTTTTGCCCTGTTATCTGTCTAGTTTTTCCCTTGTATTTGAATTTGTTTTCTTGATCATCATTGTAGTGCTTTGCATCTGTTTCTAGAATTTTCAGGTCATCATTTAGAGTTCTACTTCTGTATACTAAACTGTGTGCAGTCTTTCCCACCTTAGTTATCAGCCCAGATTCTGCAAGTGCACTTTCTCAGTTTTATTGTCAGTGTAATAAGGAAAATATGAAATAAAGCTAGGTGCATGGCAGATCATGGTGGAACCCCACTTGCCTCCTAGTTTGCAAGAGAAGCATTCCTAATTACTTCTTCATATAGTAGTCATAACTGCTCTTCAGTTTAGGCCATAATTCTCTGCTCAGCTTGTCAGACTCTCAGGTGGCTGAGATTAAAAGCTCAATCAAAGCCAAGTATATCACATCTGTGGCTTCTCCTTTGCTCACTGTGTCAGGAAAATATTTGTTTTTGACAAATTCACGTTATCTGCTACTTATTATCATGTTGTCTTCTTAGATGCTCAACAACTGAGTGCTTAATAACTTGTTCCATCATATTCCCAAACTCCAGTTAGGTTGACTGTCTCTCATGCCCCTCTCCAGTGCCCTGAGACCTCTTTCCTTTTTTGGTTTTCTCTGGCCTTTCAAGTGCTGCAGTCCTGCATGTTTCTTGTGTACTTACAAAGCCACCAATGTTACCGCTCATGTGTCCTTCCTCCTGACAATTTTCTAAAATACAATAAAAATAATTTGGTAGCTGGAAAATGATGGGAAAATAGATGTTTTGGGAACGTGTGCTGCCCAATTAGATATGGACCCAGCATACTGGGAAAGGAATAAGTTGTGTGACTGTTGGACACTACAACTTTATACAAACATTTTCTCAGGAACAATGAATCAAAAATAACTCCTTCCAGTGGATTCAAATATTGATCTACAAACTGGATTTTGGCTGCAGGAACCTAATTATGTTCTGCAAGTAATGAATTTTCAGCTAGAAAGCTTGGGCAACCTTTAGTACGGTGTTGCTTCCAGTCAGTTGGATAGATTGTGTTAGTTTTAATGTATACACCTACTCAGAAAGAAACTGTTGCAAGTCATATTATGACTACAGAGAGAAAAATGTAGTGACTCTTAGTGGAATCAGTTTGGCATGTATTTGTGTTAGAACCTGTACTTAAGTCATATGGAAGCAGTGCACTGGAGGTAGTTGTGTGTATTGCAAAACTGGGGACATAACTGTGATGGATGCTAAGGTAAGGGAAGAAATGCTCTGAAATATTGTGCAGTTGTTTTTCTTTCTATGTTAGCGCTTTGTCTTAAAGGTCTGCTAATCATTGGAACACAGTTTTCATGGTCATCAGATGACAAGATTTCAAATCAGCTCTAATGCGTTCTGGCGTGTTGATTGTACATATGCGACGTGTGGCTGATGTGGACAGTGAGCAGTAAATTCCCAAAGGAAAATTTGCTTATCTCCATCTGAGATGTGCTGTCTCACTTGACTGCTGGAACACGTTGTTCTTTAACTGTGCGTTTCATGTAATCATATGCAGAGACATATTGGGTCATCATCTTAAAAACATTAGTTTCCTTTTATTAGTGAGTTTGGTGCACTCTGACACTTGAAAGTGTTCCAGATATAAAAATACAGCATTTACCAGAGAACAATGGCCTCTGTACACAAGCAGCAAGTCACACGGATACGGGGCCTGATTGCACTTGGAGAGGCTGTACATGGGTGCAGTTGGATTATTTCCTTTCCCTCCACTCTTTCAAACAGTTACTCTTATCTCTGCACATCTGACAACTGCAGTCTACAGTACAAAGACTCTGAACAACAGGATAGACAAATATTATTTCTGTCTTGCCCATAAAGAAGTCAGGTTAAAGCCAGGTGACTTCTCTAATTTGATGCCGTTGGGCTTTGATTTTGTGGATGTAGGAGCATACGGTTATTGAGTGTCCAGCTACCTTAGTTCTTCTTGCAAAGTTAAGGGGAAAATATATGTGAACTAGACACTCCTGGGGTAGGTTGCCAGAGCTTGCAGTCTTATAATTTCAACCACAATCTTAAATATATCTGGAGACGAGCGGTTCAGCTCACATCGACAGAAAGTTTTACAACTTTTATGTTATATGTTTATTGTTGTTTGTATTATTATAATCAATTCATTGGTCAATCCCTCAGCTTAAAGAATATGAACATAGAAATCCTAGTTTAGAAAGTGAAGAAAAGTGAGTAATTTTTAAAAATGCTTTGATTCATCAGTGGAAAAGACTTATTTCATGTTTTGGAAAATGGATCTTAGAAAATAGGATGTGAATCAGCCATTTCTAGAACTTAACAACAGTGAGCCCTGGGTTCCTCATGGTCCAGCATATCATGGTATGATCAAATTTTCAGCTTTGTAAGGGCAATACAGCTCATGGGGCAGCTGTGAAATGTATCTTGGTTTATGGGAGTTTTATTTGGGAGCCAGTAATCTCAACCATACTGGATTAGCTGGTAAAACAGGATAACTTTGGTGAAGAGCTGTCATTTGAACCTGATTATTTTAACAGACAAAACTGTTTCCTTCTGAAAGACTTTCCTGAACAATTGCATGTTTCTAAAATAACTTTTATTTTAATGATTTTTAAATTATGTACTTTTTGTTGCAAAATAATTGGCGTTAAAAAAAAAAAAAGGCATTTTTAACTCTTCCAGGAAAAGATGCAAAATCTCCCCAAAATATGATTTGCTGCTTTGGTCTTAAAACAAGACTGAGTTTCACTAGAGTGCCAGATCATGATCCCATTGATTTCCACCCCCCAAACCCCCCAGCTGCATAATGGCCTGACAAGTTGCAAGCTTGCATGACAGAACCAACCACAAAGACTAGTTTCCTTTGTGGCTGTCATTTGCAGCGTTTCATCACAGGGAAAAATAAAGCATTGTATGTAGTGTCAGGAGAAAATAAGCAAAATGCTATCAGGTAGCCTTTAAATACTTATTTCATAGCGAATCTTCCTATGAGCATCAAAAATATGAATGGTTTCTTCCTAAACTAGCATTTCCAAATACTGCTAATTTACTTTTTGAGCAGATAGGCTGTGTACATTGCAGGACATGTAACTTATAAAGTAACAGAATCTTTGGCCTTCTGTCAGCTAAATGAAAATTGCTAAACATTGTAACTTTCCTTTATTCCAGGAGCTCATTTTGGGTTTGATGCTGCCAACTTTATGACACTATGTGCTATGTAAAATACAACCAAACAAATATAAAGTTGACAGGTTCAGAATTCATGCGATAGATTATGTCCTACTCTAGCCAAGTCTTGGCTTTGGCTTGCAGAAAGTGCCATCCCTCTCAAAGTAATTTTAGATGTATTGATGGCTTTTCTGATGGAGTGGCTTAAATAGTTGACTGTATGACAGACAGAGTTATCTAGCATTGCCTAATTGCTAAGGTTTAGAGCTGAGATGGCCACTAGATGAATGGTAGACACTCTTTAGTAACCCCTCTTCCTTCCCAAAGGGGAAGAGAAAGGGAATAAGGGAGAGAGACTTATGGATAGGAAAAGTAAACTGAAACAGCCCTAGTGAAAACAACAATAATAAAATGGTTTATATGCAAACCCAGTATTGAACCCAATCTCCCTGATAGCAATTATATCACTGTCACCACTGATGCTGTGGAGCAGGCACTGCAAAGTCCCAGACTGGACTCAGTGGCAGACGGGAACTGGATTCGGGAGCTGGATTGTGGAACTGGATTCAGGAACACATGATCTGGATCAGTTGGCAATAAAAAAATAATAGGATTTTAAGATAGATCCAGTAGTTTTTTAGAGAATTCTTCTAGGCAGATTTTATGTCTATAAAATTTATACTTAAGAATGTTGTGTCAGAGCTCTTAATTTTTTTGAAAGCACATCTAGACAGTTGTTAATATATGAACCCAACAGATATGTGTAGGCTCTGGAGAAGCCTGGAGGCATACACATTACCTTTGGGCAAGGAGTGACCAAGCTATAATAAGAATCATGGAATCATAATTTAGGTTGGAGGGAACCTCCAACCTGCTCAAAACAGGTCTAACTAGACCAGGCTGCTTCAGGCCATGTCCAGGTGAGTCCTGAACATCTCCAAAGATGGAGATTGCACATCTCCTCTGGACAGCCTGTGCCAGTATTTGGCCACCCTCTCAGTAATTTTTTTTTTTTCTGTAATACGCGACTGGAATGTCCCATGTTTCAAATTGTATCCTTTGCATTTTTTACTCTCACTGTGCACCTTTGTGAAGAGTCTAGCTCTACCTTTTTGGTGTCTTTCAGTCAGTAGTAGATAGCAGTAAGACCACCCTCAGCCTTCTCTTCTCCAAGCTGAGTAGGCTCAGCTCTCCCAGCCTCATTTCGTGTTGTGTTCTCCAGCCCCTGACTATCTTGGTGGCAGTGACTAAACAATAAAAACTGAACTTTTTTTTCTTTTTTTGTTCCATAGTGTCGGTTTCATTTAAGCCAAGGGAACAGTGCACCTCTGAAAAGTGGTTTTGGCTGCTTGGTTGGGCATTTTAGTGTCAGCTTCTAAAATATTATGGTGATGTAGTATATCTAGGTGGGATACCCTGTTAATCATTAGCTGGCTGGTAAGAAACAGTGGTAGTAGGGAACACCTACTGCTGTGAGTCTGAAGAGGGCTTTTTCCATGAACATTGATCTTTAACTATAATTGTGGCTATCAGGAATAATCACCAAAAGTACTATTTCCTGGAAGTAAGCACTGTGCGTGGCCTAATCCTCCCAAACTGTTTTGTGTTCACTTGTGTCCTCACACAGATGGAAACCAGAGACATCAGTGCCTAAGCAACATGCCAAGGTCAGTGTTTTGTGGGTGGAAACCAGTAGTTCCCTCCTTGCCAACAAAATGGAAAGAAAAAACAGTGTAAGATTTGGTAAAGGGAGTACATTTTGTATAGCTGGGCTTTGGAACACAGTGCTGCAGCTTAATACTAAGAATGAGAGTTTAGCAAGTATTTGCATGTATAACGAGAATATCCCCCGGTCAGATGAGCACATACAAAAGTTAGAAATTTTCTTTTTCTCATGCTAATGCATAGTAGAGAACTATTTTCCCAGTATGAGATACACTCGGTGAGGTGGCCCTTGCAAGTTGTCTTGGAGCGGACAGCTCTGATACTCATTTAAAACATGTGGCATTGGCATTTTTGGAGGCTGGGTATTGAAGGTCATGTGCCAGTGTGTCAGCAGCTTTTCTGTGTGAAAGGACTATTATCACCCAGACTGTGGTGATCTGTGTCTTATAATTTGGCCATTTCTACCTCTTCTGACAAGGTTACTGATTTTGAGGATAGCAAAGAGGTAGCAAAGAGAGATGGCTTATTACTGATCGTTTCTTTGAGTTTTAAATATGGTGCTCAACCTGTCTTTGAGCACCAGAGGGTGCTCCTGCATTTGCAAAGAAGTGGCTTTCCCCAGAGATGTGCTCCAGAGAGCCTGTTGCATCTTCCTTGAATGGGATTCTTCAATAATGTAACTACCTTAATTATTTTGAAAAATCACACTTTTTTTTCTGCAGAATATTCTAACACACTTGGAAAGAGAGCCGCATGTAAGAGAGTTCTGCACATGGGAAGGAGGGAGACGTGCATGCTTGCTTGAGGCTGTGTACATGGTCTTCCACATGAACACATGCATGTTTAATTATTATCCTTCACTGAACTTAGTATCCCTCCTATTTTTATCCTTTCTATGATCCTTTTAATGTATTCTTTCTCTTACTCTAGTATCTAGGAGCAGGACTGTCTTATGCTCTATGTTTTCTAGTTACATAATAGTAATGCTGTCCTCACCCTGTCTGATGTTCTCTGTTATGGTACACTCTTGGATAACTGAACCATGGCGTGTAAGTCTGAACATCCCCAAATCACTGGGGAGGATGAGGCGAACTGTGGTCTGGATCCAGTCCTTGCAGCTACTGGCATTCTGGACTAGCAGTGGTTCCTCGTGGCATTGGCAGAGGCAGTGGGCTGGGCAGCATTAGCAGCCTTTGTTTCTTCTGACTTCTCTCGCAGGTGTCTGGTTCCTCTGCTGCAAGGAAGGGCCTGCAGAAGCAGGAAATGAGGATGAATGAACTGGGCTGCCTCTGACATGTTTTTGGCAAAACCAGGGGGCGTTTATAATGCCTAAATAGCGTGGCTATTTTAGCTATTAAATCTTGCTGTCCTTCTGTGAAAGGAATGATGATGATTATTTCCATTTTACAAATGGGTAACGTGGGAAATACAGCTTCCTGTTTTCTGAAAGTGCAGTAATGCAGAGGGCAGCCGTGAAGGTGGAACTACGCAACTTGACCAAAATTTTGTATGGAATTGGAATCTTTTAATCACTGTCTGCAACCAGCAGAGACCTTTGCACCTCTGAGGAATAATGTAGTCTGCTCAAAACTGTGATGACTAAAGTCCTGAGCTCTGGGAGAGAAATAAATCTTTGAACTGTAGAGAACTTACCTACTTTGCTTGCCCTACCCCACAGAAATTTCTAATTTTTGACAGCTTTACTAATATGGAAAGTTACTGGACAGCTTTCATCGTGAGAACTTCTGTTCACATGTAACTTGTCATTAGTCTGACTTTGGAATAAAGGATATATGACCATGACATCTGTACTAGCTGACATCTGGATTTAGTCCAACTACCTTAGAACTAATATTTGACACAATCTGAGAAAAAATAGTATTTTAACATCAAGATTTGGTTAAACAGTACAGACAAAATGCTTGATTTCAGTGCCCACAGTAGTGAATAAAAAATGTGTTGGCAGAGTTGTTTCTCTACTTCATAGGATTGTAAATTGTTACTTGACTGTTACAAGATCTGACTGTTCAAGGTATATACAGCATGTGTGGTCTTTAGAGGATTCATACAAATTCCTGGGTGCTAGTACTCATGGTAGTGGTTGGCTGAAGGACCCTTTCTCCCTTAACTGTGATTCCAAGGCAACCAACCAGTTCTTGTTAAAAATGCTTTTCAGAAGATTATGATGAGCTGAGAAAATCTGAAGATGCTGTAGGCATTATACTACTTTGAATTGCTGTTGACAGTTCAGGATTTGTAGGTGTTTCCTTTCAAACCTCTACTTCTAGCTACTTGTAACTTTTAGAAATTGTAACCATGCTGCTTGATTTTTTTCCAGATTTTCTACTGGAGGTTTAAAATTTAGTGGAAGACATAAATAAGAATGTAGGGGAGGGGAAACTGAAAATATTTCAGAATCCTAATTTAAAAATATATATATATAAAATTCAGTGTTCCTGTGAAGAGCTTTAGTTCTGGGAAGATTGGAAAATGAAAGCTGAAAGTTTGCCAGAGGAATTATCACTGTAAAAGAAGACTACCTTTCAGTATTGCCATCAACTTTAATGTTGGGCCAAGTTTTGAGCCTTTCAAAAATGTTTTTTCTGTAAGTACAATATAGGTTGGATCTTGTAACAGAATGTGCACAGGTACCTAAGGGTATGTATAGCCCTGTTTCCTTTTCTGGGATGAAATGTAGACATTAACTTCACAGTTTGAAGTCAGAAACCCAGCTTTCAGCTGCTGACCATAGCAGCATTAGTTCTGCCACTACTGACTGATTACGTGCAAAGCACCTAAACTTTATGCTCAAATGTCATTTTGTGAGATGGCTTGTGTTACAAATGCTGTTCTGAGTCAGAGAACAGTGCTGCTTTTGCTAAAATCACTGCCAGACTTTTCTTGAGTTAGTGGAGGCAAATAGGCACGTACTGAGCACTACTGACTACTCTTAGAGGAATTACCTGTGGTCCTGTAATTGAGAGTACAGTAATAGAACTTAGGGTATGCAGCTTTATAAACGTGCGTTAAATGGGGACATACCTCCCTAAAGACAAGGTTTAGCTGGTCTTCTAAAGCTAAACCTGTCTTCACAGAGCAGTGAACAGGACTGTGGCATCCTTCATGTGTTTTAGAGAAATTGTGTTCCATAATTAGAAAAAGAACATGGATCCTGTAACTAAGTACTTAACTATAACATGTAATTGAAGAGGATTGGAGTTAATGGTTGAGGATTTTAATTCTTTATTCTTTTATGTGAGAGACTGGGGGAAAAAAAGAATAGGTTAAACTAATCATGCCTACACACTTCATAGGAGGCTTGCAGAATTTGCATAATCTAGTAGTAAAAGATTTCTTGCATAGTAAATTGACACAACAGCAAGATAATTTTGCTGATGTGAGGTTAGATTGCATGTTCCTAAATGTGAGAAGAAAATTTGGGGCCTTCAGCCTTCTAGACCTGTGTTCATCACAATCCCTGAGCATATAGGGATGATCTACTAAACTGAAGTCCAGGTGAAGAGGAAGATTCACTTGGTTAGTGCTACAAAGACAGAAGTATCCCCATGTTACTTGGCAACAGGTGGTCCAGGCAGCAATAGCCATATGACCATATATAGTCCAAAAGGCGTCTGAGAAGCCCAGGTACCTGTAATTTGGGTAAGTGTGGATCTAAAGGATGTATCACCAATTTGCAGAACAGTAAATGTAAATGCAGTTGAGTGTTTGACTCACTTAACAGATTCCCAAGATTATTATGAAGTTTAGTATTTTAAACACTACTCAATTAGTTTGAAATAGTTGTCTAGAATTTGTGTGGAATTTTCAACAGGCAGGATTTGCTTTCTACAAGGGGTGGATAAAAAGAGATATGCTTACAAAATTCACCAGTGAGATTCTAAGTAACTGTAGTCAAGACATTGTCATGGAAATTGCAGTTGCCAGATGTTTCTCCATTTGAAAAGTGATCTTTTGATTTTACTTTTTGACTAAAGAAAAGCCTGTTGAGAAGGTGGTGGGAGGTCCAACAGCAGCGAGGGGGCTGCAAAATTGGTGTTCTAAAAATTATAACAGCTCGTGTGTCAGAAACATGAATAGAAGAGGAGGAGGAAAATGAGTTTTAAGAGACAGAGCAAATTGAGTGCTCTATCTACACAGTGTCGTGGATTTAAGTTTTGCCTGGAAAATATCCTGTATTACGGGAACTGTGAAGATAAAAGATGAGTTGAATAACACAGCTTAATAAGAGTGAACTGCTGAGGATTCATTTCAGGATTTAAGGTGCATAACAATGGTGGAAATGAGAGCACATTCTGCCACCTAGAATGTTATTTGTTAAATACTGCCAGTATGTCTGAAGTCTTATTTCTGTCTTGCAAAATTGTTGCTAACATTTAATGGCATAGGTACTTCTGCACTTTTTTTTCTTTCACAAATGGAGATTTTTATTTTTAAGAATTATTGATGATGGAAAATTACTTGTAGTGTGTTGATACAGCTGCTTTCAGCCTAATTGCTTCAGAAAACCAAAGTTTGCTTGATCACAGTCTGTTGGTGTGTATCTGACCACTGAGTTTTCCCCCTGGGAAGTTTGAAATTTACTGGTGGATTTCAGTTGGATTTGGCAGAGGGATAATGATGTTCTTCCAGGTTTCACAAGAGTGGGGATGGGGAGGAAACCCTCTAAGGCATCTTTAAAGAAAGACTTCAGTGTGAGCTCAAGGCTAGTTATCTGAGAATCCAGGTGGGCATGAGCCACCTCTGAAGAGAGTCTGTGGTCAAAACAGTAAGGGGTGAGAAACATGAGTGCAGAGAACCAGTCCTCATTATTTCTTATGCTTACAGAAGTACTTGTCATCCAGTAATGACAAGTAGTTCTAAAGAAAGGCAGAGAATAGTGGTTTGAAAGTTTATTTGCTTAAGATTGTTGCCTGTTGTAGTTAAACATACTGTCCTTCTTGCTCAATCAGACTGAAGGGCTTATAGCGCCTACAAACTACAAAGACAGATGTGCTGGATGAAAAAGCAAGTGCTTTGCACTGTGATGAAGTGACACCATTCATTCTACTAACCATTCCTTTGCTCTCTGAGATGTGTCTCACTGTAGCAGTCCAGGCATAGATTGTATAAGAGGAAGTTAAGCAGTCTGTTTTGTATGAGCTAGAATTGCTTTACAGCTTTTATAATAAAAGTATCCTTTTTATTTACTAGTGCCTCAGAGTGGCAAGCTGTCCCAGAATAAGGATTTTGTTACAGCTGGAGACAAGGATGCACAAAAAGTTAAGTTGACCTGTCTGAGATTGCACAGAAGTCCATGAAGAGCTTGACGTGTCCCATTTGATGCTTTTTATGTAACATTTTTGTAGAGATTCCAATTGTTTAAAATGTTTTTATTTTCCTTTTTCAGCTTTGTAGATTTATCTGCAGGGGACTGTCACATTTAAGATGTTTTTACATAAAAGAAAAGCACTTCTAACCCACCAATTGAGACCATCTGTAAAGCTAATTGAAGTTGTATTTTTTTGTCTGGTGTTCTGAATTTATGAGCACTTGGTGCTACTTGGAAAGCTGAGCATACTGCTGGGCCTGCAGTCCCCTAGGCAGACACACCTGCAAGCATTCAGCTGAAAATAAAGGCAAGCTAGCTGGATGTTAGAATGGGAGAACAGGAAAGCTAATAAGTGAACCATTTAAAGCAATCAAAGTATTTCTGGGGCTCCTAATAAAGCAGGTGATCCTGTGACAGTGCTTGTATCTGTGACCTGCTGGGGGAGTGTTAGACTGTGAGTAGCTGCCTTTGAGGAGGGTGGAGATAGATGTAGCTGAACTTCGTGGCTCTTGCTCCTCAGACTAGGAGTTTATCAGTGACTTTCTTTTCACTTGTGCTGAAGTCCTCATCAGGACTAGGAATTAGAGTTAAATCTAAAGGGGTGATTGACCTGGAAGATGAGTGATTGGTTATTTATGAGCTTTGAGGAACTGTTTTAGATAATTTGTAACAGGACTTTGATACCTGCTGTTAGGGGTTAATAGTACATCTGAAACCATAATTTCTGGACTCAGTTCTAAGAATAATGTTCTTTATGAAGGCAGCAGGTCAGGTCCCCCACATCAGCCTACTATCTGAAGAGCATTATGTCAACGTCCGTCTAAGGAATGCACCAACACATATGGCAATAGTTACTTTTTTGTAGAGCCTACAAAGAGGAAAGACAAGGAGAAAGATATATGTTGACGGGCTGTTTCAACTAATTCTATTTTTTTGCCAAAGAGAGTGGTCAGCAACCTTGCATATGTTTGTGATGTGTTTTTTTCCTTTTTTCTTTTTTTCCCCCCAGAAGTGTAGGTTAATGTATAAACAGAATGTCTAATGTTGGAGTGTGTCAGCCTCATGGTATCTTCACCGGGAAGGTTTTAAAATAATTTTTATCTTTATCCTTTGATACCATCTTATTTTTTCTAAAAATATTCTTGCTCTTCCGAAATATTTTTGAGAGTGCCACCAGCCTGATTTGGCGGTCCAGTTGTTAAAGAAATGTTTATCTTAAAATTATTGCCAGAATTTAAGGAAGTTTCAGAACAGGTTTTTTTGTGTCTGTATGTGTGTATTAGGAGAAATACTCATTCAGTGTGAGAATAGTTCTTGTCTACTGTTCCATCCTGTTCCTAGTAATTTTCATGGGAGCAGCTTGATTCTTAAGATCAGTGCTTGACTGCAGGTTTTCGCTGTGAAAGCACAGAGTTTTACAAAATACAGAATACAGATATTGAGATGGATCCTTTTGGCTCTGATTCAGATTTTACTGAGGTTTGTTTGGTCTTTTTATTGCTTTGTTAGGAGTTGATTCAGGTTGTTTGGTTCTTTTTCTCTGGTCTGATTTCAGAGTCACTGGGGAAATCAAAGGAGCAACAGACACAAAGCTGCCCACTTAAAATGTAGCAATATTCTTTATGACTCCTAAGCTTGTAAACATGAGGGCAACAGGCCGTGAGCCTATGTCAAATATGTCATGCATGTTGAAGTTCCTGATAGCATGTATAAGCCTCATAGAGACCAGATTGCTAATAACATGCAAAGATGCACTTTCTATATACCTCAAGGCTTTTTGAATTTTACAAACTATTTTGATATGGTTTTGTGTGAAGTTTTCTTGAGTAGTAAGCTAAAAGGGTTATGATACCTTGCAGGTTGATAACTAGTTTAGGCACAGGTAGTTGTTTCTGGTCAATTACAGATCGCAGAGATGACAGCTCAAAAGCATGAAGTGACAAACTGGCAGAAGAATACTAACTTCAGACTTACAGATGGGTCAGAATTGTCTGTGTAATGGAAAAAAAGAAAGTCGTGCGAAGGGTAGGATCTTAGTAAAAATATGTTGAACATGTAATAGTGAGGGGAATCATCTAAACTGCCTGTCCCTTAGACTGTGATAAGTCTTAGAGTGCATGTGTCTTGCAGAAAAAAAAAAAAATCTCCCCTGATGCCTTGTGTTCTCCATTGTAAGTTTCCGCTAGGAGGAAAGTTTATTTTCTTCTAGTTTCCTCTAGGAGGAAATTTCTAGTCAACACTAGAAGAACAGGACAGAAGCGTTCACCTAAAATAGTGTGGCAGTCAAGAGTCATTTTGGAGCTGGGAAAACCAAATCCAGATGTATGTTCTGCATAGTTCAGACCAGAGGGATAAAATTGTTTCTCTACCTTCTGCGTAACAGAAGCCTGAAAGGTTTGCAGGACAAGAGATCATTTCCTGTCCAGCTTCCTAAGTGTTCTGCTTTCTGGTTATGAGCTTCCTTGGCAGCTATGTTCCAGACAAACTGGTTTCCTCTGCAGCAGAGTTCTTTGTGAGCACAGTTCTTTCATAAATGCTTGGATTTCGTTTCTAGAACTTAGTCCCATCCTAGCTAAGAATGACTGCTCCCCACATCACTGTCAGAACTATGTACAAAATGTAATTATTTTAATTCAGCTGTACTTCAATAGATGTTTCTCATGTGCACAGAGCCATCCTACTGCAATTTCACACATTCTAATATAAACAAAAAAGCGTAAGCTACCAAAACCTACGCGTGCATCCAAATGTTTTTCGGTGGAGCTTCTAAAAGGAGGAAGAAAGAAAAAGATTGTTCTTTCCATATTCACAGTAGGTGAACTTTTGACATCACTGATTTCAGTGGCCCTAAATATTACAGTGAAAAGAGCCTGTAAAAATTGAACTAAAAACAGCTACTCTAAAACTATCAGTATGTAAATATAAAGTGCACAGTCACTGCTGGTGTTATTAATGCTGGTAATTTTTCCACTGATGTGAAAAGTTATGAAAAATTATTTCTCTCCCATTAGGTTAATTGCATAGTCATGAGAGCAGAGTCTATGTGTTATTTTAATGAGGGTACAGTACAGAAACAAATGGAAACTAATACTTTAAAGCAAGAATTTACTGAGTTATAGTGTATTTATAGATTCACTTGATTTGCTATTATTCGAGCTGTTCACAGGGATCTGGTTTCACTAGTGACTAAGGTGTTTCAGCCATTTCCTGGGGGAATGAGGTGCTAGGGCTCTCTGGCCAAGGGCTGTGAAATCTTCCCCTTTCAGGATATGGCACTGGTCCAGAGCAGCGTGGTGCGTTGAACATGACACCACCTGACAGGTCATTGCTGATCTCTAATGACTCTTCTCTGGACAGTTATTTTCCCTCTGAGTTTCCTTGTGTTAGGAGAATGAACAGAAGCCAAGGATACAACTTAGCATGTCTCCCATAGTTCTTTCTCATCTCTGAGACCCTTCTGCATCGCAATCCAGGTCATACTACTGAAAGGGTATGTAAGAAAGTTGTGTGCCATACCAGTTCTGTTGATTGAGCAGTAAATGGATTGAAAGTAAATGTTCAGGAAAGGTAATTTCAGGGCTGTGAAGACTCAAAATTTTATTGCAATCCTTTCAGTATGTAATAGGAAGTGGACAGGTTTTTGTGTTTGGTTTTTGCCTTCAAAATCCTACTCCTGCATTAAATAAGTAAATAAAAGTCTCAATTCTCATTTAAAAAAAATGTTTTATGAGCTTGTATTATGTACTCATCTTTTAAAACTTATAATTTTAAATTGATTGGTGTGTCTGATGACTTGGAGTGGCAGTTTTACAGTGATGCCTGGCAAGGGCTCACCAGAGTATGTTCACATTTCTTCATGTCAGGATTGTCTCTGTCCATTTGAAGACTATTTGCATGAATCTGCAACAGTAAAATTGCAGTCCTACTGTGTTTTACATTATACTTGTTTTGCAGGGTCTTCAGTTTGCTTTTAATATTGAATTCCTTCACTTTGCACTGTGTGCCTCTGAAACAACCTACCTGTTAGCAAATATAATCCATTTTCATTTATTTTTATAGTGGTTCCCATAAGCTCTTGAGTTTTCTTCTGATATTGTTCTGTGCATTTAAAAATATTTATTGTGAGAATTTTATGTCCATAAAGTGGAGGGCATTCTAGTTATGGTGCAGGAGAAGCTTTACAGACTTCATTTTGCTTGTTTTAGAAAACTGTTTGCTCTCCATATTTTCCAGATACAAAATAATAATCGATTTGGATCTTCCTGCTTACTGATAACATTACTAGGTGTTTGGGGGTCAGCTCTTCTTGTGATTTTGTTCAAGACTAAGTAGCATTTATTACCTTGCCTTTGCTTACAGTGCTAAAAGAAGGTAATACAGAATGGTTGTACCTGCCATTCAGCTGAATAAGAAGCGGTGGCCAGCAGAGCTTGTGCAATAACAAATATGAATAGCTCAGACATTGAGTAAGATATTATAATATGAATTTCAAATTGATCTTAAAGCTAAGATTGTGTAAAAATAAAAAAAGCAGACCAGTTCCTTGCCAGACAAGAGACACAATTTAGTTTCCTACTGTAAACATGAAGGTGCTGATGACTGATACTGGTGACAAAGTGAAAAATCTAATGGTGTTTTTTTTGCTTGGTCACATAGATACATTACTTCCCCGAGACAAGTAAGCATTTGGAAATTTTGGAAGTTTTGCCTAAATGAAAATTAGTAGCTTCTCTGGCAAGTGCTACCTAGAAAATATATTTGAAAGTGATGCTATAGTATGAAATAAGTATGTATATGTAAGTATATGTCTTCATGTTACAGGAGGCATTGATTAAGGATGGTGCATCTTACTTTGTACATCACTAGTCAACTTCTGGAGGTAGTACTCTATAAGCAGGGCTGTTTTTCTTTTTAGACAACCTCCTTGCTAGAGAACTGCTTGTCTATAACATCCATCCTTGACGAGATGATGGTCAAATTAATTGATCAAACATTTTGTCTTCCAGCAGTATGAGTATATTTGAGATCAAGGTTGAAATCAGTCATTTATTATTGCCTGCTAACCCTTATTATTGCGTATTGCCAACAACATGTCTACGTAGAAAAATTGAGGTATGAGTTTTGACATAAGAGTTTGTTCTGGCTTACCTATCTCCTGAACAACAGCAGTAGCAATGAAGACACAAGCATGTCTAGCTTAAATAATCACCAGAAATTGGGCTAAGTCCCTAGGGAGTTTTTGTGCTGGGTGCTGCACCTGAGTTTAAGTATTGTCAAAGAGTGCAGTGTGTAGTGTAGAGATAACACAGAATTTAAAGTAGCTCATGTAAATAAGGCTTTCAGTGCTGTACAAACTTCTGGAGTTAGAAATGAAAGCTTTGCATCTTTCCCAGAGCACTGCGCTGCCCCCGCTGCGTAAGTCTTTCTGTGATAGAATCATGTCTTCGTTTTTCGGTGTAGGGTACCATAAGGGCTGACAGGAGAGTGGGGCACTTGCCATGATGCTTTTAACTGGACAAGTACAGGTATTCATCACATGGTAAAATTCTGAAATTGTTTTTCATTATCTCATGCTTTCCTGCTGCTGCTTGTGTTAGGACTTCAACCTGCAAAAGCACTTAGTCCTAAGTAAGTTTTAAGCTGAAGACTCTGAAAGAAAAAGTGAACTGATAGCAAAAGCAACATCACTGTTGTTTTGTTTGGGGCTTTGTTTTGTTTTGGGTTGGGTTAGTTTAGTGGGTTTTTTAAAAATACCTATATGTCTATAGGCTCGCCCTCACTAAGAAAATGATTATGATTATTTTCCTGCTGGTGTTCCAGAATAGCCATGGAAGCCCGCAGGATTTAGAGGAGGTGTGGAAAATAAAAATGTAGAGCTCCAAATAAGAGTTATCACATACCTGATAATGCAGTATTAATAGCTAACATATACTACTGAGAAGTGTTAGAACTGCACATCCACATGCATTGCATTGCCTTTGTGCTTACTTTCCTGTCGGGGGTTATCCTCTGAAGGATGAGTGGAGAGAAACTACGCACGTAGCTATAGCTTTAGAATTATTGCAGTCTAGCTTTCTTGTCACACTCCTTAGGGGCAGAAAATGAGTTGTAAATGAGATGGGGCTATTTATACTTGATGTAAATTTCAGGAAGTGAAATAGTGATTCAAACTAATGTTGTCCTTAACTTGAATATGTTTGTCTCATCATTAACAGGAGTTCAGATATAATTGCTCAGGAAGATGAAAGTGTTTTCTTATAGGGTGTGTAGAAAATGTGTTAAGATTCTATAATTTAGTTGTGAGCAAACCTTATTTTCAACAAATTAAAGTAAATGAAATACTTTCGCAAAGTTAAGAAGCCTAATAAGAACTTCTACAACAGTCTAAATTTCATGACTTATGAAATCAGAATAAGTTTTGAGATTGCCTGGAAAAGGGCAATGCTGTTTCCCTCATACTTAAAAGATGATAGTTGACAAGTGAAAAGATGTGACCAGCTGTGGTAAGCAGAAGATATGCAAAGTATGCAAGTGCATTTACTAGTGATTTTTTTAAACTTTTCTGATAACAAATGGAGGAAGTTTTTTATTTTTGAGTTTTTACATATAAAACATGTATGTTTTCTGTAATAGCCCTTTTACCCCTTTTCTTTTTCCAGAGTCAGGATGACAGATTTGCTTTCACTGCTGAATGGTATGACCCAAATGCTTCACTCTTTCGACGTTATGAACTTCTGTATTATCCAAAAGATGGATCAGTTGAAATGGTAAGAAAACAAAGAAAAAAAATTTATTGTCATAAGTGTAATATCCAATTGAACAGTTTGTAAAATGGCAAGCCACTGCCTCTATGCCTATTAATTTTTCACGTAAGGAGAATGTAATTTAAGATGTACCTTGCTCTGTTTCTAACATGAAGAGAAAAGCAAAAATACAATTTCACAGTGAAGCATGTGATAGGCAAGCTTTCATGTTTATGATTTTATTTTTTTTCTAAAGCTTGCTTTGGCATAGAGAGATTCAGTTTCACAAATCTGTTTTCATTCAATCTCTACTTTGGTTTCAAAATTGAAACTCAGCAATACTGACCTACTGCTTGAGAAACATAAACTAAAGCTGATTCCAAGTGGAGGATTAAGCTTCAGCCGGAATTCCAGAGGTCTCTGAAGAGTAAAATGTAAAAAGTGAAAGACTCTTATCAAAGTAGAGGAAGTGGTAAATTCCTCTTAATTTGATTTTAATGAAAGGAAGGATGTTTCATACAGTGGGATCTAAATTTTTGCGTCAGTGGTGCTTGCACAGACCTTTCTCGCTTGTGGTTCATACAACTAATCCCCATTGTTTATTCATAGCTGGTTGAAACAAGCATTTTGCAGTAGCAGGCATATATATAAAACTGTAATATGTATGGTAAAGATAATCCTAATAAACCAACCAATGCTTTGTGCTTCCTTTTAGGAATGAGTGGTTTGGACTAATTGTTTCTGATTTTTAATGAAGACCTAAGGGTCTGAGAATAGCCTGGATTTGAATATTCACATTTAGTGATTTCGTTATCAAATTTTAGTTTTCCTGCTGTAAATATCAAATGCAGAAATAAGAAAGCTGGTGAAATCTGCCGTTCCTTACCCAAACTACTGCTCCTTGAAACCATGGTACCTACCTGTGTGAGGAGATGCCCTTTGAACTTTTTACTGATAGTCTCTTTAAACAAACTCTATCATGACGTTATCCTTTTTAAGTTAGTTCTTTGTATGATGCGTGTGCACAGTTGTCAAAATGTGAGGATTTTTATTTTTTATTTCCCAAAGACAGTTTAGCTAATCAGTCAGGAGCTGTAATAATCTTCCTACGCAGCCATGTGTAGGCTGGTAAAATTGTTGTTCATTTCACCTAGACATCTTAAACCCAAGAGCTTTCAAGGTGTTCTTCAGCTTCTTAATGCATTCACTATCAAATACCTATAGTTTAGTAGACTTTTGCATTTTGCTAGAGTGCTCTTAGGTTAAGATAGTGTGGTGTGTACACAGTCATGAATGTATATGGACTGTGTGTGTGATCGGGACAGGAGTTAGTGTTTGTGGCTAGAGATTAAATTTAGAATTCTCTTCTGGATTATTTTTTTTTTTTTAATTTCTGCAGAATTTAGTGATTTTTTTCTTTATTACTGCCTAATTCTTCTGCATCTTTTAGTATCTTCCTGAGAAGATGGTAGCCTGTTCTTACATCTAACATAACTGAGGAAAAAGGAGATAAAGGATATAAGCCAGCTTCTCCCTGTTTATGAGCAAGATGTTTCATCCCCATTCCCACCTCTGACAATAGCTGTTGCACACCTCAGCTAAGGGTGGAGCAGAGCTGTTGAAGGCTTGTGTTATGTGAAGTCCTCAGCTTTCCTTTTCTTTCTCAGTTCTTCATGTTTTGGTTCCTGCTAAGAAAAATGACCGTGGGAATAATGAGACTAGTTTCCAGCTTGCTTTGCAGCTGTAAGAAGACAACACAGGGTTTTTTCCAAGGACTGCAAGCAACTCTTATGATCAAACTGGATGTCTTGACAAAGAGATGCCCCATTCTCTGAATTTTCCATAGTTAATAACTCTCATGGGGAATTCTTAAAGCCGGAACAACTTTCCTTTCTACAGGAGATTTCCTAAAAAGAGGGAAGAAATCTTTAAGAAGGAACAGATTCTTAGCAGAGAACTATTTTAGTTTGGGTAATTCACTTCTACATGTACATGGGCAGGATGGGAACAGTCAAAACAATCTTACATTTCTACTGCTGTGGCTTATAATTCACTTCATAAAAAGGTCTTTTAAACAGATCCAAAATTCCACTCTGAAGAAGAATCCTTTAACACAGGTAGATGCCTCCCTCCAACCTTTATCTTCTGCTTGAGAAGAGAGAAACAGTTTGGGGTGCTTTTCTAGCAACTGTTAGTGAAATAACCAAGAAAATGTTCAGATTTTCAGTCAAGATATTGAAGAATTTGAGTATGGTCAAGACAGTTACTAGACTTCCTGGCAAAGTCCAGGAAAAAACAGGTAGCTGAATCCAAGTGATTTTTTTTTTTTTTTTTCCTTCTTCTTGTAGTTTAATTCCCTATCACTCTTGAATAGAGGTCACTTAGTAGGGGCATGTATGAGGGGCTAAAGACATTTCAGCAGGGAAGGATTATTCCTTATAATCCTGCCTCAGCAGAATGAAGTATCAAAATAATTTATATTCTCTGATCTGCAAAGTTTTGTCTGTTCTGGAGAAACTTAAATTCCTCTACCCTTCTAACAGGAGAGAAAGTATTCACACTTCTCAAAATATGGAGGAGTATGTAATTTTGCTCTTTATTTTTTTTGCCTCCAAAATTATATTGGAATTATATTCTTTCTTTTAATGATACTCTAGTCTATATTCCATTACAGTGGAGGACAGTACATGTAATTCAAGACAGAGAAGGGGAGGTTGGCCTGAGGAGGAAAAAACTCTTCTTTTTACACAATTCCACTTCCCCAGGAAACTGAAGGCATCTGTAATATCTACATGCAGTGAAGAAACCATTCAGCAGGTTGCATTTTGTGCTTTGCCAGCCCACCCAGAAAACTACACATTAACGTCTTGCTTCTTGCTTGCAATGATGATGTATAGCTGAATTGTCTTGACAGGCTTTTGAGTTTGCAGCTTGAGGCAGTGAGGATGTCTCAACCTAGCATTGCAATCATCCATCTGTCCCTAATTCTGGGTCTTATGCAGTCAAATAAAGCAGAGTATCACTGGAACAATGCCCTGAAAAGGAGACCTGCCGCAGTGTGTATCTTGATCATTGCTGGTGTGAGCCATTGGTCTGTGAAACAGATCTGCTAGGGAGAATTCTCTGTGCAACTGGACAGAGGTATCCACCAGGTACCAGAACCATTTATCACAGCTTGCATTAACGCAAGCAAATGATAAAATAAAAAATGCAAAGATAGCTGTCAGCCTGAGATTATTAAAAAGGAATAAATCTGTAATTGTGGTTTAGTCTTCTAAGCTCTCCTGGTACACCTGTAAATTCAAAGGGTTAGGAATTAAAACAATTTAGTGATGAGATTCAATCACACAATACTGTGGAAATTTCTGAGGGTACAGTAAAAATTTGTTGAGTTTGCCCACAGTTTAAATCTCTTCCTATGGTAGATTTTAATCTTCTTTTCTCTGCAGTATGACGTGAAGAACCGCCGCACCTTTCTGAAGCGCACCAAGTATGAGAGCTTACATCTTGAGGATTTATTTGTGGGCAACAAAATTACTGTTTTTTCCCGTCATCTATCCTTAGTGGACTATGGGGATCAATATACAGCCCGCAAGCTGGGGAGCCGCAAAGAGAGGTAAGAAAGCACATTTTTGTAAAATCTTCCTTTGTGGTTGGGGTTTCAAAGAAGCTGTTCTTTGCAGGAAGTCAGTTTTCTGTCCAATGGGGAGAGGAGGGGATAGGTACAAATATGCATGCAGTTTGCAGTGATCTGGCATACTAGTAGCTGGAGAGAAGCAAAGTGGCCCCTGCTTGTGGGCAAATCCATGACTTCCATTGTTACCTGAGAAACCTTCAAGGCCAGCTTCTCTGTGGTGTCAGCTGCTGCCTCCTCTAGGTCTCTTGGGAGAAGAGAGGAGGGGGAGGAGGAAAACAGGGGGTTGGGTTCAGCTTTGTTACTCCCCCAAGGCAAGAAGTAGGATCTTTGTGGATTCTCTTGAGGCAGATTTGTTATGGTAACTCTGGTGTGTGCTGGCCTTGAAAGGCCAAAACTAGCACCTGCCTCCCTGGGATCTGTGCAGAAACCCAGTGCCTTACCAATCTGATCTATTCGGTGTTAGTACTTGTAATTGAAAACAGTAGAAACAGGAGTGAGAGAGGCCTTCCCATTCACTATTGTTTTTCCCACTATGGAAGATTTTATCTGAGAGATTTTTCAGCATCTCCTAAACTCTGTGTGCATGAGGGCAGGAAGTATAGAGTGAGAATGTCAATAAAACCTATAGACTTGTTAGTTAAGACAAATTTCATTTATAATAGATGAAGATAAGACTCATCATCTCTTTTTTGGTTGAAAGACTTGCTTTGGAAAAGACTTTAAGAGCCCATTCAAGAACAGGAATATCAGCAGACTGAAAAAAAATGACAGTAAGATTCATTTACAAGGAATTTAAATCCGATTTGACTGCAATGCAGGTAATGTCTGAATTTGCAAATTAATAAATTCTGATAATTTGCTCCAGCTTTTCTTGAAAAGGGCACAGAATATTTTCTTAGGTATGCTGTTCCAGGAAGCCTTATTTGCCTACTTTCTTGCTCCCTCCCACTAACTGGGCTTATTTTGAACTCTTCGGAGAGTTGTACATAACCTGATATAAAAAAAAGAGTTTCAAGTTTTAGCACACATCTTTTACTTAACCTCATAAAAACATTGCTGTGGAAATGACTGCCATAATATCTTTCCAGAAGTAGTCCTTTTGGTACTTTTTCTTCAACTTGGGGCTGGACATAATGAAAAGAGTAGCAAAGGAGGTAGAGAACTCCAGAAGACAGCTACTGTATGTGTGGCTACTCTCTTTGTTCCTAAGTGGAGCCTTGAGACATTGTATCTGTCTTGTTTGTGGTTTTTATGTCAATGTAACTTTTTATAGTTGTGTATTTCCTACCCTGCTTAATCTAGCATAAGCTCTGGTGCTGATTGATTTATACTAAGAAAAGTCAGTGTGTGGTAAAATGACATTTTCTTCTTCTTGTAGGGGAAGTTACCATCTATACAGCAACTCTATAGTTGTGTCAATGAAGTGGTCCTGGGAGAGGGCAAATTTTTGTACTGCTCTATGAAAGGAAGGAAGGGAATTTATGACCTGTCAGCTGTTTGGAAAACATTTTAGGAATGTTAGCTGAAAGATAACATAGATATGCAAGTGGTGTTACATATTCAGAATAGCCCAGAGGAACATAGTGAAAGGTGTCTTAAACAGGCAAGGGATCCTCAAAATCCAGTTTCTTCACTGAAGCTTTCACTGGGTAAACAGTGTCATATGAAAAGAGTCCTTGGGCAAAACAGTTGCATATGAGGTATTTGTATTTTGGGCCTTTTCTTAGCAGGTTTTACAGCAGTTTTTGGTTAAATAGATACAGTAAGAATTCTGCAACACGTGATAATTCCTAAAACAATGTGTAGTTGGATTTCTAGTAATAATTTTAAGGATTTTGTATGAGGCAGGCTGTTTCCCTGTCTTTTTTCTTGCCTTTGTGCTTTACAGGACTGTCAGCAGTTTAGTTTGACTTTGGAAATACTTTCTTTGGTCACTGAATATGTATGCAGACAGGCTCAACAAAGGCCTTTGAAGTAAACTGAGGACTATATATGTATATAAATCTTGAATGTTTTGAATTAGGGACCTTTTTTTTGTCAGTTAAGCAAGCAAATATGACTCTAGGTACGTGAGGCATGACATAGATGGGTAAAAAGAGGTTAGATTTGCATGGGCCCTTTCTAGAGTTAGGCTAAAATTAAGACAATTCTTTGAGGTTTCAATTTCTACACCTAGTTTTCTTAGGTCTTGGGTCAATTTTTAAATACAGCCGTACTTGAGTGTTGCTCTTCCTTCTCCCCTCCCAGTGTATCATAAAGAAACCATCACAAACAGTGACTGAAACGAGTAAGTAAGCATGTGCTTACTTACAGTGTACCATGTAAGGAATCACTGGTGTGGGATAGGGATTTCTGTTTCTGTAGTCTTTTACTTGTGATCCTGGGTGGTTGTAACCTGAGGTAAATGTTTGTCTGACAAGTGTGTCCCGTCTAAGCAGACTATACTTAGATTCAGTTAGTATCACTGGTTTTGAAAATGGTGTTAGAAAGCTTGTGTCTCAACCAGAAATATCTGAATTCTTTTTTAATTGGAATATGTTATTCTTATGCTTTTAGTCAATGACATAATCAGTGTTTCTTCCCTTACAAGACATAAGCCACTGTACATGCAACAGTCCTATTATTAGAAATAAGTAGATCTCAAAAGCACAGCCACAGCACGCTTCGTGCACTGTTCCTTTGATCAGTTCCCATCTTCTGTGGTTTCAGTACTCATTGCCCAATTGTCATGCAGCCTCTCTGAAAATGTAGGCAAATGAGCTTAATTTTCATTCTTTCTCCTTTGTTCCTAGATCTAAAACTGTTTCAAAATGTACTTTGCAGGCTGCATCATGTCAGACCAAAAGAAAAATATTCCTAATTAAAACTAAAAATAGGGCACATGAATCAAAATCCAATCTCAGAAACAATCTTCAGCACCCTGAATTATACTTTTCTTAACATGCATACCTCTGAGAAGCTCACACTGAAATGTTAAAGTTTATATATCGGTGTTAAAGGAGAGTTGCACATTGCAGTTCGTGTTAATGCCTTCTAGGTAAATGGCTTCATAATGCACTATTTCATTACATGTTACAGTTTTACTAGAAAGCTTGAAATTAGAAAAGTAAGGGGCAATT
Source organism: Eurystomus gularis (assembly GCA_013400335.1). Classification (NCBI taxonomy): domain Eukaryota; kingdom Metazoa; phylum Chordata; class Aves; order Coraciiformes; family Coraciidae; genus Eurystomus; species Eurystomus gularis. Next base: position 81,652 of record VZZY01022030.1, on the reverse strand, counting down.
TATTCCTAGCTTTAGCAGTCTGTCTCAAATAGCCTGTGTAATAACACAGATTCAAAAAACCATTCCTCAGTGAAATGCAAACGGTGCTGGAGATCTCGTTCCAGTGGTTTGTCCTTACTGTTCACGGTGAATGACAGAGTTGAGAACCTCTTATGCCAGGATGCAGGTCATCCATTGTGTGACCGGGTGAGTATGTGTCATCGGTCAAGCACGCAGCTGCTCCCCCTGCTGTGCCTCTATGCGTGTGGCATACTCTGTCATATGATAAATAATATCATAAAATGAGGTGGAGCTGTGAAATCCTTGGAGAAAAGGGGAACAGGCTATAGGCTGTAGACTGCATGGAGTGTGCTGGCAAACTGTGTTGAATATTGGCCAGAAGTCAGCTTTTCCTGATCTGAAGATAGGGCTAAACCAACTGTAGCTTGCACTGCAATGTACTGAAGCATAGGCTTGGATGACAACTCTCACGCAGTTCCTGGCTACACCCTTAGTCCATCAGTCTTTTTGTGTCGTGATTCCCAACGGATCTAGGCCTGTGCTGGTCTGTGTATTTGAGCTTCCTGATGCTTGAGGAAACCTCGGTTTCTGAGATCTGAAGGTCATCTATGTCTCTCCCTTAGCTTCAAATGAGATGCCACGTATGTTCAAATCTTCATCTTTACATTTCCTGGTCCTAACACCTCCCTTCCTTTACATTTGCTGTAAAATAGATGTCTGTTCCCAAAGCATCTGTCAACCTGAGGTCACGTAAGGTTGAAAGTAAATGTAGTGGAAGTTCATTCATCTCCCGTAACCGCAGCATATTTGCCCTGGCTAGAATATATTGCTGCTAACCTAAAGGCTGCTTTCCATGCTATGCTGGTATATAGAATGAGAAATACGCAATTACTTGTCTTTCATTTAGGGAAGTACTGCAATAAAAAATTCTGTCTTGGGTAGCCTTCGTTGTTGGAAACCATGTAAAAAATGGAAAGAGCTCTTTAGTATTGTCAGAAACATGGGGTTTCTGAGATACAGGGTTGAATAAATCTGTTGATTTGTAAGCTGAGCACATTTGAAGCTGACTCACCACACGATGAATGCAAATAGAAAATGCCATTTTACAGACCTTCTTTTTGTGCTTGTTATTTTTGATTAATAATATCTTTAGTGCTGATGGTGTACTTGGTGCTATGCAAAGTGCACTAATAAAACAGTTCTGGTCTTTGGGATGTAAATATAAAAAGATGATTATCAAGACAGGACGTACTTGGAAACAAAGATGTGGGGGAGAGTGTAGAGATTTTCAGATTGGTCTTCCTTAGAATATAGCTGTCAGTCAGTATAGGAGGCATAATACCTCCTCTGCCAACCTTTTATTGTGTCTATTAACAGTGTCAGCTATTTGGCATGTAAATTGTACACCATGAAGTGTTTGTACTGTACCAAGCATAACAGGACCTTCTTCTCACTGAGGCCTCCAAATATTTTAAAAGTAATAATAAAGCAATCATTTCATTTTGAGTTTTATGGAAGAGGCACATGTTTAAGTAGTATTTTTAAACTGGGAATTTTAACAGCTTCATTTTTATGTGTATAATGATTAACATTAGGAAAAAAGGGAGCTGAGCAGGCGCAGGGAGACGTTGACAGATAGGTTGTGTTCTAACCCAGAGCCATGAGCAAGGAGCTACAGAGATATACACTAGCTAAAGAAGAAGTCAAATTGTTTGCTCTGAGAGTGAAGCAAAAAGCCAGTAAATAGTGACTGCTGGTGGAACACTGTGGGCTGACTTGGGTTAGAAAGCCGAGGAAATTATAATGTGCCAAGCTTGTGCTGATCAGAATAAAGTCTTGCACAGGCATTCAAGAGCAGCGTGGAAATTGATGAGACACTGGGACTAGGATGTTTGACTGTGGCAGAATTTCTCTCTTTGATGTGATGGGGTTTTTTGTCTCAATATAAACTCATCATGCACAACAAATCCTCTAAGGAAAGTAGTGTTGGCTGTATTTCCCTACTTTTTCTTTTTTTTTTTTTTTTTTTCTCCTCAGAACACTGGCTTTGATTAAACCTGATGCAGTGTCCAAGATTGGAGAGTTAATTGATATCATTATTAATGCAGGATTTACAATAACTAAAGCCAAAATGATGGTACTTTCAAGGTAAGGAATTTTTAAGGTTAGCTCTATTGTACCTGAATATTATTTTTGCAGTTAAGAACACTCTCTGAAGCTATCTGGTGTTGTTCCACATATCAAATCCATTCCAGTGAGTAATAGAGGGAAGACTCATCAGTTTCATAATCATGCAGGCTTCTGAAAGCATGTAGAGAATTAAGCTACGTGTTAAAAAGTTCTGTGCAAATGAGTATGGGTGATTAAATGTGTAACGTCTCCGTATGAATCCAAGGTGACCACCATGGCTTTAGCAATTCAGCAGTGTTTACTACCAATATGTCTGTATGCCTGCACCTCATGGCTTCTTGATACAAACCATATTACTGATTATAACAGTGTTGTCTTTAAAGTAGTTCATTGTTTTGCTCTCAGTAAATCTGTTGTCTTAATTTGTTGCTCTCAGAACCCAAACTTGTTTGCTTTTTAATAGTGGGAGGTCCCAGGCAAGGCAGATGTCTTCTGATGTTGCAGGGTTGAACAGATTTTACTCATGCATCTTCCTAATCCCTCCCAACCTTCACTGTTCTCCACTTACTGAGCCATAAGATTTCAAAAAGGCATCCTGCAGAGGAAAGAAAACATAATTAATTTAGCCTAGAAGACTTCCTCAGAGTTACTGCGTTATTTTTCCTTTGCTGTATTGCCAAACCTGTTTGTATACAAAGTCTTTGAAAAAAAAAGTTATCTGTCTTACGTAATACCATTTTCATGTGTTCTTATGGTTTCTATGTGAAGTTAGGAACAATTTTCCCCCACCTCAAGACCTTTTTGGCTTTCTAAAATACCGATAAAACAACAATGTGACTTCCTCCTTTTGTCTCTCCATTCACCTGCTGCAATATTTGGTGATACTGATCCCAGATCCTCCCTCAAACAACTCCAGTTCATGAGCTCAATCAGGTTCCTGGTGCTGATTTACAATTCACAATGTCTTTCAAGCCAGCTTTTTTTGGCTTGCTTTCCTGCAGACTGAGAGATTTGATCCTGAAGTGTGTTGGGTGGTTCTTTATTTCAGTGACTGTCAGAGAACTTGAAGAACTGTTGAGCCAAGTCATGTCTTTTAGAATTGATTCACACTGAAGAAACTTTGAGACCTGAACTTTTATTGCCTATTGCTATATAAAAATTTCTGCTTGTCTTATATAATTGAAAATAATTATTAATAAGCACAAGTTTGAGCTGTGATACTGGATATATTTAAAATAATGGCTTGAGTATTTGTGGTTTTTCTGCACACTGTATACTCAGTTTCTTGGGACTGTGGCATTTTTAAAAGATAGAACTATTGCTTTGACAAAGACTTCTACCCTTAGATCTCTGCAGGTATTGTTCAAATGAGCATCATCATCTACTGCTTTCTTTAAAGAGATTATTACTGATGTCTGTCTGGCAATTACTGTTAAGTAGATTCATGCCCTCTGTAAAAATTGTAGCCAAGATACAAAAGTGGGGGCAGGCACCTGCTTTGATAGGTCAGCTCTCTAGTCTATTGATTTAATCATATGTCAGTTCAGTCTGTTGTTCCCAGATGAACAATGTTTTCCTTTTTTTAAAAGCAGAGAACTAATGAGAGAAAGGAAACAAGAAAGGAACTAATTTATACACCACAACTGCAGTTTTATATTTGTTGCAATAAGAATTCTTAACTGAGCAGCAGTGCTCAATTTGTTTCAGAAAAATATCCCTCAAATATTTCTTCACATTCAGAAATGACAATGCGTAATCTGTTTTCATACCTTTTTCATATTTGCTTTCCAAATTATATGGTAAATTAGTTTCAGAAGAGGATTTTCTGCTGAAAGAGTGAATTGTAAGCAAAAACTTTAGGGTATTTGCAGAGTGTGGGTTTGAAGCTTGAGACTGCAAGAGTTCGTGCGACTAGCATCATTTTAAAATCATGTTCCTGCCCTAGGTATGAAATGGAAGGAAAACATATTAACTGTATGGTCAATGAAAAGCTTTTGAATTTTGAATGGCTCATACTGAAACTGAACTGAAAGCAACAAACCAGTGAGCAGGTGGTCATTTTGACAAAAAAGCTGGAGAAAGCTGTGACTGTTCAAATGTTTGTCAAGGTTAGGAAAATTAGGTTCTTCTTAGGTTCTTCTTGAGGTTATTTCTTTCTTCTGGCAATATTGGGCTTAAGTCTGGAGAGCAAATGGGAGAGAGATGTGAAAGTTCCATTGCAGATGACAGAAACATGCCTTTGCTCATACCTGGAATCTGTTGTTTGAAAAACAAGCAGGTAATTTCTTTCAGTAAAGGGAGCTGCTCAAAATGAGCAAAATCATGGAGATCAGAAAAAAATCAGAACACTGTTCCTACAGGTAAAAACAATTTTCCAAGTAGAAATCCTTTAGTCTCCCTGCAGCTCTGTTTTGATTATGAACTTTGTATCCAGACTAGGGGTGAGTAATACTGCTTCCTTTCACCTGTCAATCCTCCTGAAGAACTTGTCCTTCTTCATGAATTCCAGCTTCAGGAAGTGGTACACACATGGATTTGGAGCAAGCCAAGAACAAGCCTGCATTTCTGAACTGGAGTTTTGAAGCTGCAAAATAACTTGAAAAACTCCATGGTTTTTTCTAGCTGTTGACGTGTAGAAAAAGCAGTGGAGTAAGCAAGAGTTAGACATGAGAAACAGCTGGAGAAATCAGAGTAGGTTGGCTAGCTGCAGGAGGTGGTGGGGTGAAAAGCCACAGAATCGTATGCCCACAGGTGGATGGATGGTGTATCCGCACCATGGTGTCTGAAGCTTTGGTAGTTGGGTAGCTGAGCCCTGTGCTGCTAGCAGTGTGGGTGTGGCAATGCAGAGCGTGGAGAGGGCCACCACCTTGTCTGAGAACGGTAGCTTTCTGCTTCCAGTACTTAAGTAAAGGCTAAGGAACAGCTGTGGTACAGACATACTCTGTATGCCTGGTGGCCTTTATTTGCCTGGCAATGTAAGGACCTCCTTTCATGACAGAAACCACATTGCTTTGGGAGAAAGAAGTGTGTAGTAATGTCTCTTTTCCCCCAGGGGAAGTGCCAGACCATATTGAATTTTCAATTGGGTAAGTGTGGGAGAAAGTAAGTTTTAATTTGGAAGGCTTTGTGCTGCCTATGTGACTTGTAGCATTTGAGGATGCTGAATAGAGACCAGGTTATGCAATATTCTGTTGTGCACCAGTGTAATCAAACACTAGCCTTGATAAGGCTATCCAGTGAAGCAGATAAATTATTTATTTATGCTTTAAAACCAAGCTTCATTAACTGATATACACACTCAAACTGAGATGAAAGATGAAAACAACATAATGGCAAATGGTTTGGCAAAAAGGTGACTGCTGCATTTGCTTCTCAACCTGAGAATGTAGGGACAATCAGTGACCCTGAAAGTCCATGCTACAGGCTTCAGTAATTACTTCCTTCCCAGAGCAGGAGCATAAGGAGGAGTGAGCTACAAGCTACACCTGTAGCCACACAAAATATAACAGAAAGTTGAATGTAGTTCCTGTTATTGGGCGTGAACACCCCACAAGCTGTCCAACTTGGGAAGACATTACCTTTAAAAACATGTTGATGAATGATAGTTTGTGGTTTTCAGGGGGAATTTTTTAATATATATATATATGTGTATGTGTGTATATATATCTATACCTATACATCTGTATCTATGTCTTTTCACTCTTCCAGAAAAGAAGCAGCTGACTTCTACGTAGACCATCAATCAAAACCTTTTTATAGGTAGGTAGATCGGTTTCAGTTTGACAGGTATTAAGCTTATGTACTGAATGCATGAGATTCATTTACAATGTTTGGTACTGCAGGACCATGGGAAAATCAGAGCTTGTCTTACTTGAGTGGAGCCCTTTGCAAAGTATGCACCCTGTTCGTCTTCCTCCAGGGATAGATCCTTATTTCAGCTATTCAGGGTTATAACTCACACTCTTTACAGCCTGATGATATCAGGGGAATGTCTTTGGTCTCTCAGAAGTGAAAATGCTCCTAGCAAGGTGAAACTCAAAAGCCAAGAGAAGCAGGATCTTTCAGGATCAGGGTGGAGCTTGTAGGTAATGAGAATTAAGGGAGAAATACTTAGCTGTGAGAACTGGTTTGGTAGCAAGTACCCTAAATCATAAGTAACTGAAAGGATAGTGCACAGGACAGTTGTTTGCTATACTGCCACCCTTGGACAAAATGTCAAACCTCCATGATGCTAGACTGTTCCACCTAACAGGGAAAACTTTCCATAGCTGACCAGATTGATGCTTATGACCCAGAGATTGTGTAATTTCTATTTTTCCGGAAAGTGCCAACAAACAACTTTCTTTTCCTCCCTCTGGATTTGGCAGTTTGTCCCTTTTAGGAAGAGGATGCAGCTCTGCCTTGTGTTTTTTCAGCCATGTGGAACCTGGGTTTGCACTGACTTGGTCAAAAGACCTGGTTTCAGAAGTGCTTGAGTATTAGGATCTGCCAGCTGCTCTCCTGCAACAGCAACTGATTTATTATGGATCCAAACTCAAGGTCTTCATAGAGACATGGCCCCAGGCTATGTCTGACCATGTTGAATATCAGAGGAAGATTTAGAATTGCCTTTTCTTTGCTGCATAAGCCTGCTTGAATACGTTGATAAATAAGCAAGAATTTTGCCTGTAGTATTATTTCACAGATGTCTATCTACACTAATGGTAATTATCTGAGGAACTGTAGTCTTTGTCCAGTGTGATGTGCTTGTCTCCCATCCTGCAGTCCTACTGGCTACATCTTCTGTGTATGATTTTTCTCTAAATTAGAAACAAATAGTTATAAAGCATTACAAATCAAATAGAACGAGAATCTTCAAGGCAGTAGAATGTAAAGTCTCTGACTCATTAATATTTAGCATTGAATTACTTGTCTTTAAATTCAGATTAGTTTGCACATTCACTAGTCAATATAAGTCTAGTGAATAGTAGGGAAGAAGAACAATTCTACTTGTTTGGAAATATTTTTCATATTAAAGAATTTAATTTTAAAATTTTATTTAATATTCAGGAGTTGTCTGCACAGTAAGCAGTGTTGCAAAAACTGCTTTTCTTGTCTGTATATATGTGTAAGCCATTTAACTGTATCCTAAACAAGCAGTCTCTGACCAACAGAACCTGAGTTCTGATAGCTTTTCCCTGTGTGGTTTCCTTCTGTTTATGTAACTTTTCATAGTTTCAATATCGTTCCTTTAGCAAAGAACTAGTGGGTTTTCTCTTCTCTTCTTGCCCGCTGATCCTTGCATAAATTATCATTAGGAAGAAGATGGTTGGAGAAGCATACACATACACAATTTTAATTGTGTGAAGCTCTTTTTTTAAGAAAGCAGTAGAAAAAGCATTGAGCCAACTTTTTCCTTGGTTGGTTCTGTCCCTACACAGTGAAAGGCAGGCTTGTTGGTATGCATGTTTTGCAAAGATCTAGAATTATAGTTATGCTGTTTTGTTTAGTTTTTAAATAGGATGGTTTGGTTTCCAATTTTGGGTGTTTGTTTTCTGGGTAAGTGAGGTGGTCAGGACAGGACACAGGCTGCTCCTTACAGTCTTTTCTCCTTACTTGGATTCATCGCACTAACATCAGTTGACAAATGTTTATGCCAGGATGTGGTAACTCACTTGGTGGTTAAGTCCTTTCTCCTCTGCAGACTTTCCAAATCTTGCTTCTCCCTTCTCTCCCACTTTGGATTTTGTCTAGGCAAAATCCACAGAGAGAACCACAGGACAGTGGAGCAACCCATCCTTGACAGCAGTGCTGAAGTTGTGTCAGTGGGCAACACACACAGGTCATTTGTGAGAACCCTGAAACCTTTCGGTGCAGAGGAGGCATGCTTAGGAATTGTTCCTGTCAGACAAATGGTTAGCGGGGCCTCTTTCACTGCTGCCAGTACTGGTATTTTAAAAATTCTTTTGAAATCTAACACACTACACTGTAGCTTAGGTGGGTTCGTATTATCTGGTTCTTTTTCTAAAGTGTAATAAGAAGGGAATGTCTGCACATGACCTAGTCCAACCTCCTCCTCAAAGCAGAGCCAACTTCAAAGGTAGATCAGGTTGCTCAAGGCCTTGCTGAGTTAAGTTCTGAACATCTCCACAGGATCATATGTTTTTGCTGGTTTTAATTTGTAGCGTGGATCACCATGTGCCGTTTCTATTTTGCAGTGAGCTTCTCCAGTTTATAACAAGTGGTCCCATTGTTGCTATGGAAATCTTAGGAGATGATGCAGTTTGTAAATGGAAAACCTTATTGGGGCCAGCAAACTCTGCAGTGGCTCAGACTGATGCACCAGACAGCATTAGAGTGAACTTTGGACATGATGGCCTAAGAAATGCAGCTCATGGCCCAGATTCAGTCGCTTCAGCTGCTCAAGTAAGTTTTTGACTGTTGACTGCAGTTTATTTTTACTTCATCTTTACTTCATCAGGAATTCCCCAGGTTTTTTCCCCACTTGAGTTCAGAACTAGTTCAAATATTCTTCATGGGTCCTTTTTAGTGTGGAAAAATGAACTGTCTGAAAACAGAAATCTTGTTTATCTCTGTCACAAAGGACAACCTTGAGCACTTTGATCAGGAGAGCATGCCTGGTCATTTTTAATGTCTTCTATACCTCACAAACATTGAGTTAATTGCAGTCTGCGTAATCTACCTACACTCTACCAATGCTGGTCATAGAAATAAAGGGATTAAACAAATCCTTTTATGCCCTCCTGTGTTTTGCTTATCTCTTCTCTTCCACAGTCCTTGTTAGTCCTCTGCCTGCAGCCTACTTTCCTCTGCTGTTATTGTTTGGAACGGATAATTATGAAAACAGGTCACTTTGTAGTGCTTAGTGTTTGGAGGAGTATTACAGGGGGCTTGACGTTGAGGAGTTCAGTTCTCTTTTGCTTCGTTTGCAGTATGCCTTGAGCTGTGCCAGGGTTTAGATTGGATATTAGGAAAAATGTATTTACTGAAAGAGTGGTTAAGCATTGGAACAGGCTGCCCAGTCTTGTGGTCATGGGGGTGTTGGGTGGACGAGTGGACTTGATGATCTTGGAGGTCTTTTCCAACCTTAATGATTCTGTGATGGGTTGGTATTGCACTGTTGGTATCTTGGCTCTAGACCAGTGGGGAAAAGATGCCAGTTGTTGCTTCCTTGATCCTAGTCTTTCCTCTTTTTAAATTGGAACAGTTGCAGTAGCACAGATGGAGAGAGACCTGCCCTGGAATACTTAACAAGCTGCCGAGTATTGTATATACCTAGAGATTATATCCTGGTCGTGAGGGCAGGGTTGGTCAGCCTCTTCTGGCTGGCTGTTGGGCTGTGTTGCATAGCAAGCTAACTGCAAAGCACGGGCAGTTTTCTGCTGGTCAAGCACTCATCTGGCTTATCTGCGCTGTGCCTGGGCTGATGGATCCTCTCAGAGTGCCTCTGGTTTTGACAAGAACTTTTGCGCTGGACCTGAAGTACCTGAAGTACTTTTTCTGCTGGCAGACTTGATGAAGATGGTACAGAGTCAGAAACCGTTTGGATGAAATTGATCTTTCCTAATGAAGAAGAATTATAGTCAGAAAAGTCTTTGTAGTTCTGGTTAAATAGCTAGATGTTGTCATGTGTAAGGGTGAAAGTTTCTCTTTGTTCCTGTGTACTGCTATGACAACTGTGCCAGCTTTTGAACTGAGAGTGTAGGAGAGAGTATCTATTAGCATAAAATTCTGATTAGAAGCACAAGTATGTGCTTTGGCTTAAGTTTGTTGTTCTTTTTGCATTTCATTATTTTTGAAATGCTGTTTGAAGGCCCCATTCATCTGCAACATTTTTATGACTGTGGGATTATTTTGCTGAACTCTTGCAGGTGTGTGCATATTTGTGGTGTTTTTGATGCCAATCTTCAATAAATCAACCAAAAATGTCAATTTAATACCCCTGAGCCTATTTTAATATAGTAGGCCCAGTATTATATGGCTGTGCATCGGTTGCCATGGAAACTAGTTGGCTGCACCTTGCAAAAGCTTTGGTGAAAAGAAAGAAATATAAGATAAAGGGACCCAAATGAAGTCTTGTGAAGGAGAAATAAAGCCTCAACCACGTTTAATGAATGTATGGTAAACTGAACAGAGTGGAAAACTGCATTGTTCTCCTGAGGACTAAATGACAAGTGAAACTATGGTATATTCTAAGCTGGTGTCTCTCTGCAGGCCAAAATTTGGAATTTCTTCAGATCAGAAATAAAGGGAAAGCAAAATAATTTTGGTTTTATGGCTCCACTTGCTTATAGTTTGACATTTCATTATCCTGGTCCTTCAGCTTTATGTAGTTACTTTCCTTTTATGACTTTTAATTGATAAAATTGTTAAATATTATATATTTTTATATATAGCTGCTTTTTCCTGGCGGCTTCTTTTAGAGTAAACATTAGTTAACAGAGTGGAACAAGGTCTTTGAAGCATGCAACATTTTATCAGTAGAAGGATGTAGGAAATGAGCACTTTTGTCTCAGATATGCCCACTTAAAATGTGGATTGTTTGCTAGGAGAAAAACAAAAACCATTTTCCCTTCTATTGAAAGATCCATTAATTTGAATGGTATAACTGTTGAAATAAGGATTACAGGAATTGTCAGAGTGCCATGAGCTAAAGACTGGGGGATAGCTAAGTCTATTCCGTCTGAATTGAGCTAGTAAAATAATGAAGCAGTTCCAGGAAATGGCCTTTATTGCTGCAACTGTTACACAGAAAAAATTCAGATATATTCAGTAGTAGTATTTCCAGGATATTATTACTTCCCTTAAATAAAAATTTATCAGTTTTCTTACTGAATTTGGCCAATAGGTCTGAAATGGAATCTGTGTTGTAAGCATTTGACTAGTGTTAATTGGCAGATTGTGTAACATATGTGAATAAATGGTATGGAAAAAATTGTGAAGCTGGCAGTAAACAGTGAAAAAATATCACTGAGGAAAGAAACCTGGCTGTCAAGCTCACTCCAGTGTGGTCTAAGACCCAAGCTATATGATACCTGAATAGTGAAGGTGGAAGGAAAGAGAGTGATCAGAGGCAAAGAGGTTCTTTTGATTCATTAGAAATCAGATAAATTGAGTTAATTGCCTTCAATTCAGTAAAATAAAAAAATTAATAATAGAGTCAATAAGGCATGAGGAGTGAGTGACAACTTAGACAAAGTTTAGTTGCTTAAGACAAAAGGAAAAAAAGGTGAATAAATGAGATAGACGTCAATTTTGTATATGGAAAGAAAACATGCTAAGAAATGGATGGTATTTGCATTTTTCTTTATATAGTGGAAAAGATGACATGAAAAGAAGGAAAATAAAATATGTGTATATAGGAGTGGATTTGGGAAAGATACTAAGGAAAGAGAGAGGGAATTAAAAAAACTGGGAACACATCTACCGAATGATTGTGGCAGCAGCATTTTGAATGCTCTGAATGGAAATGGATTGCATTGCAGAAGTGAAAAGAAAGCCATTGCAAGAAATATTCAAATCATGTTTTTATGATTGTAGCAATGGTGCCAGAGAGGGAAAGATATACTTGAGAAAATATTAGAGAGAAAAAGGATTTGTAGTGCAAAAACCTGTAGTTAAGGTTTGTCTTCTGTAACTATGGATACTTCAGATGTTGTTACTTATGAGAAAAGCTGATGTACGCAGCTAGATCAATCTAAAATGTATTCAATTATAATTGTTTTTAGGAGCTGGAGTTGTTCTTTCCCTCCAGTGGAGGTCGTGGACCAGTCAACAGTGCAAAATTCACAAACTGTACTTGTTGCATTATTAAGCCTCATGCAGTTAATGAAGGTAAGCAATGCATATATGAAGGCAAGCAGTGCCTATACTGGAGGTGAAAGCAACGTGTGCTTTGTTGTATCCATGATCATTCCTGTGCCCTTTTTTGGGAGAATGAGAGTGCAAGAGCACTGGGTATATCTCATAGTACCTGGAAAAATGTGCAGATACATTGTCTTTTGTACACCTTTAGTATTTCTGCAGTTCAGTTCCATGAAGGGTGGCCTATGTGCTTTCCATGTGGATACTTGTTAATTTCAGAATAAGAAGGGAGAGGTGAAAAAAAAAGAAGGATAAAAATATACACAAAATTTCATGAGTCTTACTGTGACAGCTTACCATGTTCTTGCTCCTGACTGCCCACCACAGTCATCTGCTGGAGGTTAGCATCCTCACAGGAGAGTGAAAGCAGGACACCTGGCCATGTCATAGGGCCTTCTACTCACACAGCAACACATTACATTAGAACTACTCACAAAGGGAGACCTTTGCTGATATGAGCCTCGTTCTGCTGAATGCAGTGGGGATGTGAAGTAGAAAAGGCTTGTTTACTCTATGAAAGTGAGCCAAAGACATAAAGCATTTGTTGTCTTCCATGGTGCTTTCTGTGCTGGAGAATGCCCTGTGAGCTCACCATGTGAGGATTGGGTAAGTTTAATGCCCAGCTGTTACCATGCAAAAATAATCTCACTTTTGTGTCCTGTACTTAGATACAGGAGCACGTGTAGGAGCAGTGAGTACAGTAAAATATTTTGGCTGTGGCACTTCAATAGCATTTTTGAGTGCAGAATAAATATTGCCATGTGAGAGCCCTGAGATTTTTCTTAGTAAGATGTAGAGCACACTGCAACATTTTATTCACTTCTCTGTGGATAGCTGAAATGGAAATAGCAGAAGTGGACGTAGCAGTTTCCATGCCTTTCACACCTCAAGTGGGATGTCTGGAGAGCTGCTGACAAAAAAAAAAAAAAAAAAAAAAAAAAAGGCTTTCACAAGAAAGAGTCTCACACTTACTGCTGATAATATGCCTGTTATCTCTTCGAGGCCTTGCATGGTATCTGCTACTGATAAGTCTGCCATGCAGCAAAGACAGAGTGATGTTCCTTTTACAGAAATATGGGCAGCATCTGGGATTCTGATCTTGCCTAGCTAAATGATTGCAGAGGACAAACTTTTCTGTAGCAGAATTGTTAGGGTCCTTAATTTGATTGTGAAAACAGCAAAGTGGATGGCTTGGGCAGTGCTTTTTTTATGCTTAAGATATCATTTTTATTACATACGGGGGCTCAGACTCTCTCTTAGTAAACTCAGGTTGACCCTTCTGACTTTTAATCTTCTTAATTTCTGTAGATTTCATGGTGCCCTGTCTGTTACTTTATTTTTTTTTTTCGCTTCTCAGAGCTTTTCTGAATCACCAAAGGACAAATTCTGTCCCTGTTTGCACTCCCCTCTGCGAGTGTGAGTGTCTGGTGAAGGTAGGGTGGGTGAGAGAGTGAGAGGGACACATGAACAGAAAATGCAAGTGCACACCCAACTTTGCAATGTGAGTGCTAGAAAGACTGGACTAATTCTGATCTTAACATCCACTATATAGTCCTTTTTCTCACACCACAGAGGACTGGAAAGGTAGACTACAGCTGCCAAACAGCAACTAAAATTTGAAAGTGTACCTTCGTGTGAGTGTTAATCCATACAACTTTGATTACCAACCTCAAAAAAATAAAGAAATCAAAACTGAGTTTTCTTTTCTAAGTCAGCAAAGCATTTTATCAATTTTAAATTGGGATAAAGAATGATGGAATTCAGGGACTGGCCATGCAACCAGATCTGTTGTTCCTGCCTGCTTTCTCCAATGTTACTGTGAATGTTTCAAATGCCACAGGTGCTGGCTGCACCTCTTACGGAGAATATGAGACTGAGGAGGTCTTGTAAAACTTCCCAGAAGTCTGACTTCTGACAGGGAGTTGGAGCTGGGGAAGAGAAGAGTCACTGTGGCTGGGTGGTGACCTCCCTTTTTGGTTGAGAGGGCTGGTGTGGTTTCATATTGCAGCTGAACTGGTTCGGAGTCTGCACTTTGAGTCAAGATGCATCCTTCTGCATAAGGACAGCAGGGACTCTCCAGCATCACCCTAATGGGCCAGGGGTGTCGCAGGGGAGGGGATTTGGCTTTCTTAGCCTTTCCTCTCCTGTCTTTCATAGTGTTTCTTGTGTTCTTTGGCCTATTTTTGTGAGTAACAACAAAAATATCAAAATATCACTGAGTGGCATTTCTTTTGGTACACTTGGTCTTCTTTGCGTTGTCACAGTTGAAGAACCATACACAACATAGTAGACAGCTGTGTGCTAGCTTTGCAACAGTTTTTGGAAGTATTAATTCTGAAATTACTCTCTTACGATTAAACTGCCTGTTTTAAAGTTGAAGGAACATAGCCTTTGCCTCCTATAGGTTTTAAAGTTTTTTAAGTTTTGAGCGTGCTGTGTGGCAGAGCAGGCTGTCTCTATGGAAATGCCACTATTCCTCCTTCCTTGTACAGAGTGTTTTGAAGTTGGAATATCTTACTGAAAGGCTTTGGGGGCACCAAACAATCTGCTCAGGGAAGTTCCCAGCTGCCTGTCTGAAACAGTGGAGCAGGTTGGCCCCATGGATTGTGCATCTGTAGGCAGAAAGTTTGAGAAATGAAGGGCTGATGTGTTTGGGCTCAGCAATCCTCGACAAGAGTGGGGAGGCACTGCTCATCTTGTCTCTCTTTTAATGGCTGTTAGCAGCTGTGTTCAGTGATACCCGACACATTTTGGTTACACCAGCAACATTTCCTGTATCTTAGTTGAAGTAGGCACTATAGCAACTAGCGAGCTGCCCTTTTGGCAAAATTGCATGTAGGAGAATGCATGGTCTTAAAACTAAGCAACTTGCTTACCCCCAGCAACAGTGGTTAAAAATAAGCAAGTTGCTTACCCCCAGCTGTGCTGTTTCTGGTGGGGAGAATGTAAGTGGATACAGAAGAGCTGGAGAGCAAAGGAAATCCTGTGTGGCCATCAGTGTGAAAAGGTGCTTTGGCAGAGACATGGAGAGGAGTTTATGTGGGTCAAAGCAGCAGAGCCTCTTATGCATTGCAGATTTGATTTGTGCTCCACAAATTTTCAGTATTGACTATCTAAAAATAAACCTTTTTGCCATTTCCTATGTGCTGCTGAGGCTTTGAACTTGATTATCTAATTACCATGAATATAAGCTGCTCATTACACATTTACATTTATGTGAAGTTTCACTTGCATACTTGAGCTTATATGGAGCTTTAGTCTTTATTTCTGCAGAACCATTTGACTGGATTAATGATCTGAGTTTTGCTTTCTGGTCCTTTTTCCCAGTGTTTCTTTTGTCTCTAGAGTCTGTTGCATAACTGATTCTTAGAAGGAAAAATCTTCTATTTTTCAATCCTAGAAGATGGTTTGCTTTAACTATGACTGTAAGCTAGGAGGCTTTTCACCTTGCTGCCAGAAGGCTGGGTCTAGTCTCTAGTTTAAGTTGATTAATTCTCAGACAGAGTCCTTTCTTAGAAACTGCTGTAGATTACCATAGAGGGCTTATAGGGTTCCTATGCAGTGACAAAGCAGTGGAAAATCACTGTTGGTTTTATCTCTGGCCTTGCTGACCCTCTTCTGACAGACATACAGAAACATCTGTTGCTAGGCAGCCCCAGCAGCACAGCCAGACCACCTGCAGCAGGACCTGGCTCAGAGCTCACACACGTGATAAGTCCCATAAACGAGAGTACCAAAAGTGTCTGTCAGGCTGCAGAAGAACCCTGGGGCCTGATAAAGGGTGTCAGAGGAGTTATGTGAAGTTTAACTTCAGCTGTCAAGGGTGCTGGTAATGCTGGAGGGGTGGTATGGCCAGCCCTCTAGGAATATATATCGTACACACCTCTTAAAGAAGTAAGGCGACAGCTTTTTTGTCAGTCTGGTGTCAGCATAACATCTTCTACAGGGGATCAGAGATGGGAAACCAGCTGGGAAGACCACTGAAGGCAGTGTAGCCCAGTGCTCTGGACTAGACAGCTTTAGCTCATTCTCTGGCAGCTCCTCCCGGTGGAGATGAAGCACTTCCCTGGATGGCTGGGAAGTTGAGAGTGGCAAGGTGGTTGTGTTCTATCTCAAAGAGGATTTGCAAACTCCTTTATTGGGAGCTGAAAGAATGCAAAAGGAACCTGATGCTTCTCCATGTAGACTTGGTCTGACCAGGGATGCGTCAGGGAGACACAATGTGGTTTGATCCCTCGAGAATCTACCATGGTTTTCAGTGTCTTTTAGGCTCCTCTGTCTTCTCCTGAGACCAAGTTTCAGTCAAGGAGGATGGTGACTAATAAGCATAGCTCTTCAGTGTGTTGATTAGGATTGTAGGGCTTAATTGTTTGGTAATTGGAGAGTTTTAGTGTGGGTCTATGTTGTGTAACCCACTTGCTTCTTGTGCTTGGATCTTCTGATAATTCAGATACAAGGTCACAGCTGCAATAATTTAGATATTCTCTTTTTGTAATTCCCCTCGTATTATTAGATCTGGAGGGAGTAGCAGTAGTGCTCAGAAGCCAAAATTGTAAATGCAGCAAAAGGGATGAACTCCAGTTTAATGCCCCAAGGACAGTTATGACTCAACTGTGTTGGCAGAGATAGCACGTTGTAGACTGCTGGGCTGGATTTACTTTGATGTATTTATGTGTAACACTTTTGTCATGTGTGCTCTAGGAATTAGAATTTGGTATCTCATGACTGGTTTAAAGTTTCTTTGATGTGGCTGTTACTTAATTCCTTGGAAAACTAAGACGGGAAAAAATGAGGAAAGTAGTGATGGTCAAACTATAAAGGCTAAGGTCAGTAGTTTGTTACATTTCACATTTTGTACTTAGGTTACAGCACAGAGCTTGAAAGGTGAAATCCTACCCTCCTTTTCTGCGTTCCTAAGCTGAGACATGGGTTCTTCTCAAATCAGAGCTTTGTCAAAAATGAATTTGGGGCTAGAACTGTGCCATGAACTTGAAAAGCAAAACCGCTAGTCAGGAATTCATTGAACGTAATGCAAACTGAAAGGCCTGCCTGGAGGTAAGGAAGCCTCTATTCTTGACGGGCCACTGAGACAGATTTCTTCTCCTAGTCTGTGTTAAGATAGAGATTTTGTTCTAACAGGACTGGTAAGTTACATCCTTGCCCCTCTTTTGTGATTAAAAAAAAATAAAACAAAAAGAAAAGTTACAGTGCTGAGTTCCAAATTAATCTTCAAATAAAATTTGCCTCGAAGATAAAAGGAGCAGGAGTGGATTCTTCCCAAGTGCAAAAGATATTCTGTGAAAATGTGGTTTTAGACCTGTTCTAAGTGGATGATAAATCTTAGAGTGTGCTCCTGTCTTAACCTCATAGCTGCTGGACTGCTTTAGAAATTCATAGACCTTTGTATTGATCAAGAAAATGCTACATGACAGGTAACCGTAAGAATCATAAATCCTTTTTTATGCAAAGACTTGGAAAAAGCTTAATTGGGAGAGTAGGCGCTTGCTCCAGAGACAAACCTAACTTGACAAAAAGAATACCAAGGACAGTAGTTCATTCTCAAGCAGGTACAGAAACAGGGTTTATCTATGTAGGATCTCAATTGAAGTTACATTACAAGAGCGAGTGGGGAGAGAAGGACTAAAATCCAGCATTTTATTAAATTACATGTCTGACTGTGAACAACTGAAGAGCTGCTCCTGACACACCGTATACCTGTTGCTCTTTCAAAGAGAGAAGGCATCACTGTGACAATGTCCAATTGACCTCTGTAGTGTGCTAAGCATAGTTATACGTATGTAGTCAGGAAAGGCAATAAGCTGGAAAAGAAAAACAGGATAGGCTAGAAGAGGTGCAACTGTCTCATCCTTCTCAGGCCTGGGTATCTGTGTCATTGCTTTTTATTACAATGATTTATATTCATTAGACAAGATTTTTAAAAATTTGAACTTTTTTTCACTCTGGGTTTTTAGACATAAGTTTGAGTAATTATTTTGATTTTCAGGAGACTTAGAACAAGGTTTTCAGAAAGCTGTTTTCTTCTATTTTAGAAAAAAATGAAGAAATTTTCTTGTAAGTCATCTGAAAGTATGTCTTCTGTCTGTGATAAGTATTCATAATAGAAAGAGGAAGTGCAGATGCTGTGGACTTCCCCTCCTTGTAGGCAGAACTTCTCTTTATATCCTGTCTACACGGTTGAGTACAAAGCGGCATCAGTGATAGCCTTGATACACTTAATAATTAGAAGCCTCAAGGAACTATCTGAAGATAGAATCTGGAAAGTGGAAAAAAAATGGAAAAAAAATCAGATGAACACAAATCTTTGCAGATGCTTCAAAGAAGTACTGTAGATTGTTTGAAATGTGACCTCTGGATAATCCCGTGTGCAATATGGCAATCTTGCTGCTGCGGGAATGTGAAAACTACCTAGTAAAGCACTATGCTTTAAGATGCGGGTGTTATTTTGCAGATGCATTTGCCCAGGCACAGTTAAATGCATTCTGTTTCTTATGTTTTCCTTGAATATATTCTACATAGGGTGTTGAAATGTTTGGTGGCGTCTGGTGGTGCTGGGGTGTTTTGTTTGATTTTTGTACTCTTTAGTGAAGCTAAGTGATTAAAATAAAATAAGGTTATTTTACCACTTTATCACCATTTTTTTTTAGAAAAAAAGTCTGGCTTCTATGAGAACAGTAGTCCATCCACTTCCATCTGTGTTTTAAGTTCTTTGCTATAGTTGTAATGATGAATATTCCTTCCTGGGATCTTTGTTTTTGAAACCAAGGCTATGTTGTTACTTGAATTTCCTGCATAAAGTTGTAGCAGCTTGGTATTGGCTTCCCAGCTTAGACTGACTTTGGATTTCAGTGGCTGGTGGAAAAGTGACATTTATTTTTTTGAAATATGAAGAATGTATTTTACATTTGAATTTATTAAGGTAGATGAGGAGGTGAACTGAATCTGGCAATACTTTCTGACACTTTGAAACTGGAAGGAAGAGGAGGAGGTTTACTTCAGAGAAAAGAACAGATCAAATGGCACAGCCAGTCCTTACCGAATCTTATCAGTAATCTCCTACTACTGGAGTGTTTACCAATACCATTCAGTAGACGTAGAGGTGCTTCTGTTGTTGAAAATCATCTCTGTGCAGGGACGATGGTGTTAACATGAAAAAAAAAAAAAAGACATAAGAAATGAGTGTTTTATTACTGCATTTCAGGATTTTTATTTTCAAAGGATTAGGGAAAAGTTAATTCCAAGAGTGGTTTGGGCAGTTTCAGGCTGGTGAAACTTCTTTCATACCAAGGAAACTGATTAATCAAGAGCTTATAATTTCATTTAAACCACTTAGACAGTGATGATATAATGGACATTTATCAGCATGTCTTTTTTGAAGGAAAATATGCTTTGCTGATCTCTGAATTCTCTAAGTATGCTTTCTGTAAAGAAAGGTAAAACAGAGCCAGATAATCTAATTCACTTGAATATCAGTGCCTTTGGTAAAGACCCTTGCTGTTAGGAAACAAAAAAATCTCCTTCAGTGAATTTGTACATTTAGACCTGTGCAGCATCTGTATCTGCATAGCTTTACATGCTTTCCTGAGCATTGGACTGGACATGAGCACATGAAATCTTGTCACTCGTCCGTGGGCCGGTTCTTGTCTATATTGTCCTTAATGACTTGGATGGCGAAAGACAGAGCATGCTTGCTGTGTTTGTACATGGTACCAAGCACCTACTGCAGTTTTGGAGGATGTGATTAGAATTCAGAACGTTCCTCATGAACTGCAGAAATGGTGCAATGTGAAGAAGATGAAACTGAGTATAAACAACTGCATAACAGTACAATGGAGGAGGGAAAATAAATGAGCAAATAGAGAAGAACTGGCAGGTTATGAATGAAAAGTCTGTACAAAAATGGTTGGAATAGTTATATAGCATAAGCATATGATATATATGCGTATATAGCATATGATATATGTGTGTATATACCATAAGCAAAATCAGTATTCACAATGTTGGACGCACTTTGCTTAGGTTTTTTTCAGTAACTAGATCTGTTCAGTGCTGGTGAGAACCCAACTTCTGTACTATATCCAGTTTCTGGGCGCTCTGTTTCAAAAATAACAATCAGCTGAGGGCAAAAAGAATTAAGAGATTTAGCCAATGAAAACTTGAAGGGTTTCATTTACATAGCCTGAGATGGAGAAGACAGGGATCTACAGCTTTCTAGATGAAAATTTGGAAAATATTTGCATATTTACTAAATTAGATGAAAGAAGGTTTAATCTAATCATTAAGGAAGTATATATATTTAAAGTGTATCACTGGCCTGATATCTAGGGATGTAGTGGAACCTTTGTTACCAGAAGTTTTTGAGAACATTTTAGAAAAATTTAAAATATGCAGCCAGGTATAGTCTAACTTCACTGTACCTTGGAGCAAAAGATAAATAACTCGAAGTCTCTTCTCTTACTGCTCTTTTCAGATTAGAGTCTAAGAAGAAAGGCAAGGTATTGGGTCTGAAAACAGCCAAGACACAGAATGTAGGAATGTGTGATGGTCTTTTGCCAAGTTGAAAATAAATGATAGAGCTTACAGTATATTTAGTATTGATTTAGGACAGTGAGTTGGCAAACCTTCCACAGGAAGTCAAATATGAAATTAGTAAAAGATGGAGCAGATTATAGGGTATCTCCTGAGGATTTTAACCTCTAGAGTTAAGTTAATTGACAATGCAATAGTAGATCAAAATTATTGTTTATCATTATGGGCTAATGCACACTACAAGGCATAATTTTAACCATTTCCTCTCTGTAACTGTAGCCATTCATGAAAAGTCCCATGCAGTGTTCAGTAGGGATAACCAGAAAAAAGAGAGAAATGTTAGTAAGCATACAAATGGCTTGAATTATAATACTGAATGCCATCGTAAAATCCAGCTGTACTAAAATATCAGGTTTAGTTTTGTTCACACTCGAGAAATAAGCAAAAGTAAATGAAAATCGTTATAGCCATAGAAACATTCTACCGGCTACAGTGATTGACCATGTTATTTTAAAGTGTATCAAAATCATAGTGGATGTGCTAAAGGAGTACAAGCTAATGAACAACTTGAAAGAAAGAAGTAAAAAGAAAAACAAACTGGATATTTCTTTTTAAACTTTATCTTAGCACACAAACAATAAAAGACAGAAACCCAAGCCTTTCTGTTTTTTTGTAAACATACAGCTGTCTATTTGAGTTCAGCATAACTCTTGCAGAGGTATTGATCTTTTCTTCTTAATCTTTCATTCTTCCTCAAATTCCCTTCTCGGATGGCACACACTGCACAGCCAAATTGATGGGTACTTTCTGTAGCCTGACTGTGATCTTTGACTTGAATGTCTCTGTGGCTTTTTGTATCTGAATTTTAAGTGTGACTCTTCCTGTTTGTTCCCATGCAAGAACTCCCAGAATAGTTCTTTTTTCCTATAGGTTTTCATCATTTTGTGTCTTAATACTCTGGCATTCACAAACGTGGTCTTGCCGCCTTCATAGCGGTTTAGAAAGTTGCAGCTGGGATTAAGGCTTTGAACCTGTCACCCCATTTGAATCTTTGTATTGGTTCCCGTTTTCAGTCACATCAAGTGCTCAGCTGTTTGGCTTCAAGGTCCCCTAAGGCTTACTGTCTGTATGCATAATTTTTCTTGTGCTACCAAAATGCTGACTTCTATTTTTCAATAAAGCAGTGGTGATATCTTTTGTATTCACCAGTGCTGCAGTGTTGATAGAGTACTTCATAAGTACCTGTAAAGATGCCCTTCAGACTTTTAAAGATTCTTCTTTAATATAGTGCCTAGAGAGAAATGAGCAGTGATGGAAAATCTTGGATTCTATTCCTATGGACGATATTATCTTATAATTTCCTCACATGTTCCTCTTTATCTTCTGTCTGCATCTACTGGTCTTTTTTTCCCCTCGTGGTTAGGCTGGGTAGCTTTTGTGCTCCCCTTCTTAGTGTTCCCCTTCTCCTCTCTGTTGACCCAGTGTGTGTCGCTTGGGAGGGCCCCTGTCCCTCTATGACTCACTTTGTGCTCCAGGGTACAAATACAAAAATGGCTGGATATCCTTTTTCATAGAGTACAGAGCAAGGCTGGGAGGCTGCAAAATATCACTCTTTCCATGCTTTTGGGGAGTCTAGAAATGATGTATTTATGTTGCATAGTAAGAATGGCTAGAGTTGGGTTATTTCCTAGTATAAAAAACTCCCTTCTCTAAGATAGATAAACCTTGATCTTCAGGGGGTGGGTTGATCAACTGATGAGAAGTGCATTTTCTAAGAAGGGCACCTATCAGCTTCCTACTGCACAGTGTTTTGCGATGTGTTCTGAAACAAAGATTAGTGAGAACTTCAACTGAAATACACTGCAGGAGGGCCCAGCTCTGAGTCCCACTTCTTCCTTGTTCAGAATTCACGAAGAACTTTGCTTGGAGTCAAGCCTGATCATGATTCACTGCAGTTTTGAGACAGGACCTTAACAGTTGGCAATAAGGAATCAGATAATTTCATTACACTGTGAAGCAAAATTACATTTTAAAATGTCAAAAATAGACATGAAATGAAATTGCTGCTTACAGTTAGTGCTACTTTAAGCATCTGGTACCAGTTACTTCTAGAAATATGTTATTGGATTAGTTGGATCATTGATCTAATCAGTCATGTCAGTCTGTATTCTTGTCAAAAACCTGGTGTTGTTCCAGAGGAATTATATTTAATTATAGGAAGAGTATTAAAAAAAAGGCATATAGAGGTTGAGATGAGGAAGCTAGTTCTTGACTTGCTCTGAAGACAGTATGCTGTCTTGCCTAATAAGCTTTTAGTTTTGGAATGGTTAAATCAGGAAACAGGCCAAGAACAAAGGGAAGAAAATGTAACATCCCTAGTCATAGGGCTGATGGTTCATGGTGCACGGGGGCTGCCAGGTCCTGGTAACACAGCAGTTACATCCCATTAATTAAAGTGCTCTTAGGTTAAAAGTGACTTTCATGAACCATTTTGTTTTATTCCAATCCATAATTCTGCTAAAAGTTTTTCAGTAACATTTTTCAGTCTGATGTCTTCCCCTTCATAATGAAGTACGGTTTTCAAATATCGTGTGTTGTAAAGCAACAAATTGTAGAAGATCAGTGTAACAGATGAGGTGTTGGTGCCTTATCATTTTATCTGATTAAAATATGTTGGAAGATTACCTGTCATGTATTAGGTGCATAGTAACATAATGCTGCCTAGGAGACGTAAAGCGTGTGCACGCTCTCTCTCCCTTTCCCCCTCATATTTGTTAGGATTAGTACTAAATTCCCCTGGTTGCATTTAGTAATGCTTGTCATTCCTTTGTGCTTTGTGACTGAAAATTCATCGTAACTGGTGCCTGATCTGCAGCTTTGATTTGGGTTCTTACTGTAATCACATTTTAAACATGCACTGGGCCTGTTTAAAGGGTCCTTAAAAAGTTGGTTTTTCACTACAGATCTGGATTTTAAAGTTGAAGACAAATTGCTGAAAGCTGCTGAAATGGCACTCTATCTAATTAGTTCTTCTTTACCTCAGCCTTATCTGCCCACAAAAAGAGAGGACACGTCCCAGTTCAGTCATACAACTGGCTGAAAGCCTGAAACAGATCCCAAGCTGAGCCTTGAGCTTACACTCTTCTGTTGCTTGGGGATTGCCTCTGTGCTTTTTGTTTCTATTTTGGTTCAGGTAGAATTCAAAAGGAGTGTCCTCAGGAGAAGTGATACGTGTATTGCCTAAATTGGGACAAAGGAGGCAAAGTCACTGGATTGGTAGATCTGTGCTGCCACTGGCAAATTGCTTATCCTCCTGTGCTGCAATTCCCACAACTGGGAAGTGGAGGTAACATCCTGCTTTGCAAATATCAATGAAATCTTATGCCTCTTCCTCAAGACACATAGAATTTTTTTGGCAAGACATCTGTCTGGGTACAATAGAGACAATAATTCCTTTGGTTAAGCCTTTTGGGTGTTGCAGTCGTGGGCAATCTGTCTGGTGCTGCAAGGTACTCTGTTGCTCTCATGAATTAGAGTGAATTTAGGAATACAACGTAGAGGAAAATCTTATTTTCTGTGAATTATTAAATGAACCTTGCATTAAGGACCTCTATGCAAAATAGATCTCTACTTGATTTCTGTCATTAAAGGAGCCTGTTTCTTCTTTCTACAAAGAAGAAAATCCTTAATGACTTCCGTAGAGAAATAGCCCAGAAAGCTGAATATTTGAGTCCCTCTTTGTTTCTCCAAAACATGGATTTTGCATACAGCTTGTAAAACTGCTGAGGACAAAAGTTTTGTAGAAAGCAGATCTCTATAGTATCCCAGAACCTGATACCTGATGAGTACTTTAATTAGATTCTTGCCAGCTGTGAAGGCCTATGGAAGTGGCCCATTCTTGACTGATAAAGTGTAAAATGAAGATTGGTCGTGCAAAGCAGCTTTCTCAAACCAAGGTAGCTTTGTCCCTACAATTGGTGCTTGCTATTTGTCTGCCACTGCCCGTTCTTCCTTCTTTGTTGGCTTCTTGTGAAGCAGTGGCTGTCGACTGGAGTATTGGCTCTGAAAATTGAGAACAAGGAAATTTTTATGCTGTCACAGATTATTTATTCATGTATTGATTTTTCTGAATGAACCCCAGGCAGTTACTGAGTCTTTTTATAAACTGGCCATTCATCTCTACAGTCAAGACTATAGGCTGGCTGCCCCACTGGAACCTGTGTGTGGAAGGGTCTGAGCCGCCCTGCCTTTCCAGCAGTGGGGACAAAAAGAACCTCGAGGTCTGGTTTCCCTCACTGGTGTAGTCTTGCATTTCCTGGGCAAACCTGTCCAAGTCCCTTAATTCTGCTGCTTTATTTATTTATTTTCACCTTGAAAAAAAGAGGGAAGTGTATTTTCCTGTTTTGTCAGGATTTTCGTAACACTTTTATGAGTGCTAGTGAGCCATGCTGTAGCAGTATAGTAGGATGCCAGGAACTGCACGGCCTCTGCTTGTATCTATGTTTTGTAAGCTCAAGGTAATGCATGGACTGAGTATGTACCAAAACCTCACATTTTCCCTTTAGTAGTTTGAAGATTTATTTTTTTTTTTAAGTTGTATGCACTATTTTATATGCGGAGGGTTTTTTTTACATAAACCTTAATGTGAAAGTACAGTGGGGGATACTTCAGGGACAGCTTTTTTTGTTTTCCTTTGTAAATACAATTTCTGAAACCTTCCAGCTATCCACTTCACTTACTCCTAGCTACCACTGACTTTTTGATGTGGTAGGAAGCTCGCCAATCCTATGCCACAGCCTGCTAGAACCTAGATGCCAGATGTGTTTTATTTGTATTTACTACATTTATGAAGTGCTAAAAAATCCTGCAATTTAAAGACTAGTTAGCAAAAGGATGTAATGACCAGGAGTCAAATCCTGCTGTTGTCATTCATTACAGCGTATTCTTCTATGATTAATTCTGCTCTGAGTAAATGTCCAGAAATGTGTAGTTTTTCACTAATTGTACTAGAGGATAGGCATTTATGTTCTATAAAAATGGTGATTCTATGAAATTCACTCACACAGAGTACTGTGCCTGGCTGACTTAATCTTTCAAATGGCCTGATCCTGTAAGCACAAGCAAATCTAAAATACACATTAAGTGGAAAATCAGTGGTTCTTGTTCTCTGGAGTTTGGTGTTTGGTTTCACAATGTCACTCCATCTTTGAGGATACATTCTGGAGAAAATAAAGCAAGCAGTATAATCAGCAATAACACATTTGTGAGTTATAACCTTAGAAGTAGTAGGTTATTTTTAATTAATGTGCTTTTCCCATAGAAGACATGAACTTTTGTGCTGGTTTATTGGGAATATTTATTATCATCATCATGCATTGTTTCTGCCTTAAAGTAGGACCCCCACTCTGTATACAGTGAACACTGTATAAAACCAGCAAAATATGAAGCCTGTGCTCTGAATTAATTACTGTTTAAGCATCAGTATTGCCAGTGAAACTTAATGAAAAATACAAATCTTGATCTTGAAGCAACTGGGTGTTTTGCAGTTGATCTGAAAAAAGCAAAGGCTTTGCTAATTACCCTTTTTTTGGTAGAGATTATTTTCAACTGCTACATGGAATTGACTTGTTTGAAGTCACCAACACATCCTTTCAGATAGAAGACATGAGTATGTGAACTCAGCTCTGCTCTCTGCTTCCTCTCACAGCATTATGCAAACACTGTTTTTTCGGTTTGAAAATAAGTGGTATGTTGGCAAAAAATATGTTCCAGTTGTAAATTCTACTTTTTAAAATTGGATACTGCCTTTTGTGTCTTTCTTCAGGGCAAGCTGGAAAGATTATAAAAGCCATCATCAATGAAGGATTTCAGATCTCAGCTTTGCAGATGGTAAGTTCCTTTTGTGCATGTTTTTCTTATAAACAGCAGTTGCAGAAGTGCTGTGTGAGCTGCACAGCAATGCACAGGTGTTTTCAGCAAGACAAAACCCTTGTGCAGACTGTGTAGCAATGTTTTGGGGTCACCACCACCCTTGTGATATTTGTGTTTTATTATTTGATTGATCAGCTGATCTGTTTCGTGTTGCTGGGTGACCTTAAGTCAAGATGTTGCGGATGATACCAAGCTGGGGGGTGCAGTTGATATGCCTGAGGGACGGGATGCCATCCAGAGGGACCTGGACAGGCTGGAAAGGTGGGCCCAGATGAAACTTATGAGGTTCAACAAGGCCAAGTGCAGGGTCCTGCACCTGGGCCGTGGCAACCAGCATTATCAGTATAGGCTGGGAGAGGACATACTGGAGAGCAGCCTTGTGGAAAGGCACTTGGGGGTGCTGGTGGATGAAAAACTGGATATGAGCTGTGGATGTATTGGAGCGCGTCCAGAGGAGAGCCACCAGAATGATCAGAGGAATGGAGCATCTCTCATATGAAGACAGGCTGAGGGAGTTGGGGCTGTTCAGCCTGGAGAAGAGAAGGCTCCAGGGGGACCTTATGCTGACCTTCCAGTACCTGAAGGGGGCCTACAGGAAGGCAGGCGAAGGTCTATTCACAAGGGTTTGTAGTGATAGGACAAGGAGTAATGGTTTTAAGCTAGGAAAAGATAGATTTAGGTAGGATATTAGAAAAAAGTTCTTTAACATGAGGGTGATAGAGCACTGGAACAGGCTGCCCAGAGAGGTGGTGGAGGCCCCATCCCTGGAGTCATTCAAGGTTAGGCTTGATGAGGCTCTGAGTAACCTGACCTAGGTAAAGGTGTCCCTGCTTGTGTAGGGATGTTGGACTAGATGACCTCTAGAGGTCCCTTCCAGCCTAAAACATTCTATGATTCTATGATTCTAAGACCCTTTACCTCTCTCTGTATCTTAGTTTCCCTATAGTTAGAAGGGGGATAATGATATCTGTCCCTTCTGAAGCAATTAGAGATATCTTTACAAAATGTACTAGCTAAGATTAAATAAATGGTTGCTAATATCATTCCTCAATTTTGTAAAATACATATTTAGTATTAATTTAAGGGAAGGTTTTTAAAGATATTTAAATAATTTTGACACCCTGATCACCCTCAGCAGTTGAAGTTGGCACAGAGATTGTTCCTGAGTAGTCCTGTCCTTTGATTTTTATTTTTTTTGGTGAAAGTCTCAAGATCTGAAACTCCCTTATGACTCAAATCATCTCCATCACAAGTGAAGAATAGCCCCTTTCCTTTGCTATTCAACAAACAGATCCTCTTGCATGTCTTAGTGGCCTCAGCCAACACTACGTTGTCTACCTGTATTTAAGGTGGAAGAAGATACTGCATGGTATGTTGCCTGTGCTGTCATTGGCTGAGTTGTTGACAAACTATGTATTGCAGCTGTGAAGCCATTCTTGTTACCTAGTAAAACTTAAAAGAGTATTCAGAACGTTTACTGGATATGAAGGGATGCCTGTCTATTTTGGTGGTGTTGTTTAAGGCGGACTGGCTAATATTTTTGTTTTCTCAGTTCAACATGGAGCGTGCTAATGTGGAAGAATTTTATGAGATTTACAAAGGTGTTGTCGCTGAATACGTGGTAAGCATGAGTTTGAGAACAGTCTGTTTAAAAATAAAATATAATTGAACAAGGAAGCGGTTCCATCTTTCTTTTTTTTGAATTGTGATAGGATTTCTTTTAGAAACCTGGTATTGACCAGTTCTAGCATTTTCTCAAATAAACTAATCTTGAAAATTGTGCTATCTTTGTTGTAAGAAAGGGAGAGTCTTGTGAAAATTGTTCAGCCAAGGAACTGGTAAAATACAACAGAGTGGAAAAAAACCACAAAACCCTCAGATATGTTATTTTATTGCAGTAGAGATATGACCACATGTCACATCTGTATCTTAGTTTGATTTGATATTGCAATAGTGGCTTGAACCAGAATATTTTGTTTACAATGGGCCTGCTGTACTTGAATGCTTTCCTAATGACATTTTGAGCTATTCTTGTTTATTGATCTGACTTTTGTGGATCTTCAGAAAATTTAAGAAGTTTAAGATACTCTGTAATCCCAGTGGACGTCTAAGAATCTATGTATTATTATGCCTTTCTTTACTGTCACATAAAACTTCCTGGCTGCAGATAGAACAATGGGAATACAAGAAGACAATCTTGCATTTTTTGTCACCCGTTCTCAGAGGTTTTTGGTTCATTTTACGAATCGTAATGAGCTTAGCTTCACTGCTATGCTAAATATTATGCAAATTATCCTTAATTTTTTTTTAATGGTTAAATTATTTTGATTGACAAAGTGGATTCTGAGCTGGCCCAAAACAATCTCCTTCTTTTTCCCCTCCATTTTCTTTTTTTTTTCCCCCCTTTGTAGTTGTTTAACTTCAAGAAGGTTTGTAAATTTGTCTTTATGTAGATTAGGAGTACTGTTAGTTCACTCTTAGATTGGGGAATACTCTTAAAGTCTCCTCTGATAACACTGTTTTTGACAATGAGCAAAGGAAGATTAGGCAGGCAGGATTGTAGGTGCTTGGCAGAATTCAAATATGGTAATATCTGACCAGTATTTCAAGATTCTTCATTCTTGTCATACTGCAAGTGTCTCTGCTTTGAACTAAATTGGAAATTCTCTACCATCTTCTGCAGTTCTTTTGTACAATCTCTGACCTTCTAATAAGTTGCAAATTTTAGTTATATAATTTAATTGGAGAGTTACTCAGAAGGGAAAGTGACATTTAAACAGGGTAAGTCAATAAAGAAGATAGGTTTTAGATGGGATTTGAAGGAAAGTGAGAATCTAGGGCTCTGTCCTGCAAGCCATATGTGCTGGATACAGTCAGTTGAAATTAAATTAATATCTCTGTGCACTCAGGATATCAGTGAAAAAGGAAAATGTGGGAAAGTTAATCGTGATGGTAAAAGGAAGAGAAGGCGCATATGGGAACAGCAATAGATATTGTCAGTACAGACCAAATAGGAAGAAGTATGTTGCAAAATAGGATATTGGAGAAAGAATATGACCTCTTATATCTGTGACTCACAACCGTCTGTTTTGATCTGAATTTTATTTATCATTCCAAAATAACTCTGCACAGAAGATACTTGGCCTCCAGAAATCCTTTTCAAAATCTGTGCTCCCATTTCTTCTGGTGACCCCGTGTTAGTCAGATAAAGGCTTGACATTGTGTACCAAGCACTTTTCTGTGAAAAGAGAAAGCTGAACAATTGCCCAAAATATTAGCTTTGTTAGTATTTCCTGCATGGGATTTTGCATGCTATTGATTAGGTTTTGTGCTGTTTTGCTTTGTATTTCCTACTGTAGCCACAATAGAAAATGGTGAAAAAAGGGGGGAGATTATTTTGGATCAGCTCAGAATCCACCTTGTTAATGAGAAACGCTTCGGCTTGATCCAGCTCCAGGAAAATGGTTTTGGTTGACCACAAGCCATTTTATTTGATGAATAAACTATTTGCTAAAGAAAATTTGATTTAGCCATGACTGGGAGTCTTACCAGAGAAACAGTGTCTGCTATTTAAATTCAACTCTGGGCTTGATATGACTGTCTAAGGTATACCAGGCTTGTCTCACATAACACAACATGCCTGTGCTGTAGTTAATGGCAGCTGGTCTTCAGTCTTCAGATTTGTGTTGTAATGAAGGAGTCAGGAGTAACTTTGCTCATGTTATTTGCTGTTGCTGGTGGGATGTCAGTGCTGATACAGAAACAATGGAAAGGGAGGAACAAGAAAAAACACAGTTTGCAGGGAGAAATCTGATTAATTCAAACAAAGTTAAAAGCCTTTTTTTTTTTTCACTTTCCTGTTAAAAGTTATTTAGATGACAGAATTAATTGAAATTGTACAGAGTGGTGACTTCGTGGCAATTTACTGTTTCTTAACAGAATGATCTTTGGCCACTTCTTAATAAAGGATCTGTTGGCGATAAGACAGTTTTTGGAATTAAAATATTTATTCATGTTGTAGAGCACGAAACTAGTCTTTATTCTTTTTATGTTCTCTTAGGAGTACTTCTACCTACATTTCCTAGGATCAGGTTGATGATAGAGGCACTTGGCTAAAATTCTGTCCTATTGACTTCAGAGTGGGGAGATTAAGCACATGCTTTCAGCAAGGAATCCCTGATGAAGATACCAACTCTTTGGAACAATGCTGCTTAACTTGGAGTCTTTGTATATTTAATTTCCATTACAATTCATAAAAGAGAAGGACTTAATCCTTCTTTTCCTAGTGCTTTTTTGCCCACTCTGTATGCTTTTATCCTTTGCCATAGCTCATCCTTGACCTGCTCATGGCTGCTGGGTACTATTCCAGTACCTTGCTTATCCTTCCCTCTCCTCGCTTATTTCCAGCAAATGTTTTCTCGTTTCCTCATTGATTTTGATTCTTCTAATTGTCCTGATTTGTTTAAAACTTGTCTGCCCAAATTCCTAGACAAGTATGCAATTGTAAGGGCATGTTTTAAGAAATGAAGCCAGACTAGAATATCAAAATAGGTTCTTTCTGCTTGTGAAACCTATACCGCTAATTAACAAACTCCAAATTGGCCTTAATGCCCAGAGTTAATTTAAGCCTATGAAAACTAAGACCCACCTTCATCACCCACTTGGAACTCACGATGTCTCTTTACTCTCCAGGAGGCTCCAGGGAAGCAGATTATTTCAGTGTAACTGAGATTCTGGTAACAGTACACCACAAGAATGTTACCAGATAAAGGACCTATTCCCTAACAAGTTGTGCCACAGGCTCCTCTCAATTCTTTTCTATTGGCTTGTGTGTTTCAGCCTGTGTAGTAATATGTGCAGAAAAGACAGTGAAAACCAAAAGCTCAAGAGACATTTTAATGACTTAAAGCCATCAAAAGGATGAATCTTTGGAAACAAATATAGGCTGTGTAGTGTGCTCCCTGTAGGGAGCATTGCAAAGTACATTGCTGCCAGTGGAACTGGCTGAACATAGTGTGATTTTTCAGGCTTATACCCAGCAAAATGTGTTCCATCGATTCAGTCTAGTTTGATAAGTTATGGGATACTTCTGTGAAATTCAGGTCCAGATCAATAAGAATGTACTTGCAAAAGGCTGTGAAATATTATGGATGTTGTTGCATGCTATTCAGCATCCTGTTGAAGCTGAATATCCAATTTACGTCCATATCCACCTTCTAAACCAAGTAGCAAAATGGTTTTTTTTCTGTGGATATGAATGACATCTTTGTTTCATGTCTTTGCTTTCCTAAATGCACCAACATTGTTCCTCTTCTATAAGTTTAGGTCTAGTTTTGGGGAAGAATACAACCCTTGCTAATGCCCAAAGAAGCTCAGATCTGTTTCTGTCTTTTTTTTCTTCCAGGAGATGGTTACAGAGTTGTGTTCAGGCCCTTGCATAGCAATGGAGATTATCCAACCCGAGCCTCCAAAAGTGTTCAGAGACTTCTGTGGTCCTTCTGACCCTGTAAGTACTTGCTTGAATGATAAGGAATGCTCAAAAAGTTGATGTGCTGTCTATGTGAATTAAAATGTCACAGTGTGGTATGGCTGCCACATACCTGCTGCATTCCTTGGAGACATGTAAGCATTACCTTGTGATGGAGGTCAAATGCCGTTCTTAGTGGACCAATTTGCAAATCCTTTAGCAACTCTTCCGATCTTACCTAAACCGGATCATAAAATACCTTGATATTTATGTGAAAGGAAAGCTATTTAGGCAAAAATCTCTGTTAAAGATTCATAAATATTCTAACACAAGGTTTCAGAGCCCCAGAAACCACTTGTGGATACCAGTGTAAATCAAATGTTAGTCCACTGCAATCTGGAGCATCCTCCTAGGATGAAACTATAGAAGGAGAATTGGTTCCTTTGTTTTTCAGAAGAAAGCGAACAGAAAAGGATGTAGAAGTTCTCATACTTGTTTGCTGTGCTAACACTTCTAGCTTTCATTTTTCATTTCTTGTGGTGACTAATTGGATATGCGTGATACTGTGTACAATTTGGAGCCAAGTATAAGTGCTGTTGCAAAAAGTCTGCAGTTTTTTGTTGAACAATGAAGGCTACTATAGCACACAGGAGCCATGAGATGAAATAACAAGATGGAGTCAATGAGGTCAGGGTTTGTGTGTTCTTTTGGTTATGATTCAATGTTTTAGTTGCCAACTGAGTGGGTTTACAAGTTTCCATGGAAAAAACTCACACAGATTAAAATTTGAAGGGGAGAACATGTTGTGCGGGATGTATTTTGCTTCAGATCCAGAGTCTCTATTACAGAAAGCAGAAGTTAAAGGCGTTATCCAAATCTTTCTTTCCCCTTCTGTTTGGTAACATTCAAATGTTTCTCTGCTGGGTTAGCATCTTGTAAGCAGAGCATAACCTGTTTATCTGACTTAGTTTTATCTGCAAGGTGATGTATCAGTAGTAATGTACACAATATGGTGGCTTCAGTTTTGTTTCAAATTCCACGTTTAAGATTTCTGGTCTTTAAAACTTTCAAAGGTGCAGTTGTTTTATTTGGGCCTATTATATCCTGTCCTGCTTGTTTAATGCCTGATGTGTTGAAATCAAAATATGCTTGCAAACATCATAACTGTGTTAGGTTGTTAAAGACAAATGTACCTATACAAGGGAAATTTCTTTATTTTCCCTTACTACATCACATGAAAAGCTCTGTCACAGCCATACAACGTATGTGTGACTGAAGGAACTGTTCATGATGTGAGGAACTGAGGGAGGTATAAACTGATGGCTTCTCTGGGTAGCACAAGAAAACAGCAAAGGAGGGAACTAATTTCCTGGCTCCCAGATCTCTTGCCGGTGACCTACCTACCTGTCTCTTTAATAGTTAATTGTGTGACTTGTGAAGTGAAAAAAAACAAGGTTTGGGCACTGACTTCATAGCAGCTACACTAATGGTATTTCTGGAAGACAAACAGCTGTGTTATATATTTCTGTTTACTGTTTTCTTTCAGAATGGCAAATTAATTGATTCTTCAGGCACATAAAGCATATGTACAGTAACTAGAGCTGCTCTCAAGAGTAATCTTTGCCTGAAATTTGTCTTTCTCTTCAGATAGCATTTGTAGCTTGTCCTTCAGGAAGAAAAGACTAAGGTATATCAGTGGTCTTGTTCATTTCCAACCAGAATCGTCAGAGAAGCTCACAACTGAATTTTGTGGTTACAATTTCTATCTCAAATAAGAGTAGCAGAAACTATAACAGCAGTGTCATGATCTATCAAAGTTATATACAGACCATGAAGATACCATGGACTTGATATTCTACTGGTTAAAGTAAATCTAAGTGTCATGCAAATAGTGCGTTACCATTGAGAGATCTGTATCTCTCTACAACTTGCTTGTTTGTTTGTTTATATATGCTAGATGTGTGTACAGCCTGTTTATAAACACAGGTGAAGACCAAGTTCACTACAAAATGTACCTGATTAGGTCACTTTGGCTCCTCTTAAATAGCACTCTACCTGATTTCATTGGCATTACTTGCCACTGTGATTGGTCTCAAAGCAAGGTGCCATTCGAAGTGAGTAAAGGTGTTGGAATTTGATTTATATAATTAATCTCTCCCAATCACCTGTGCTGTAATTATATCTTGCTCACAGAGCAAATGTAATAATTACCTTGTGGCAAGTCGGTTATCTAAACTGGGTATGAATATTAACAGCCCTTTCAGTGTGTTCTTGGTTTTGCAGAAAGACAGGTGGGCTACACTTCAATGAAAGGCATCCTGAAAGAGTTGGTACACATTTTCCCAAATCAAAGCGAGATGTCATTTGGAAATAGGTCTGGTTTTCTCCAAATTCCAAATGTTTAGAGCTGAAGAAAGAAGTTAGAGTTGCTCCATTTTGAGGATTATACTTTAATAAACTAACAATCTATACCAAGTGTACAATGCTAAAAATTAAATGCAACTTTGTGCTATTTCCTCTAACTGGGTAATATTTTGTTAGCACTGCAGGTCAGTAAAGCTCTCTGCCAAAAGTATCCTTCATTATTAGCCAGCTTATAAATACTTTATTAAAACCTCTCCTGTGGTAGGAGGAAAGACTACTAATCAACAACCTGTTTTGAGCCTCTTTGTAGTAGCATGTGAATGGCCTATTAAGTCTGGAAAGTGAGCAGTTGGATAAAGATACTTTGTTAGGAGCTGTGCTGGACGTACTCACTCTCAAAGTTACTGCGACCTGATTGAAGGGCTCAGTGTCACACACTGCAGGCTTGTGGAACTTTTGTCCCCTGTGGATAGTATATATGCACTAGGAGAAATGCTTTTCTGCAGATCTTGCTACTGCTTGCATTCTTGTTGTACACTGACAATTTCTAGTGAGTGGCCAGCACCTCACTGCACTCTTGGTGAACTGGCAGCAGCTTTCATTACACTCGGCTTAAGCTCCTGGAGTGCAGCTGGATTTTTATTTTTTTATGTGTCATTGATGGTCTCTTCTGAGGCTTTCTGTAATCTTTCAGATCAGCTGTGAAGCTTGTTTTTCCTGTCTTCCAATTGCAGCCTCTATCTTGGCTGTTCCTCAAGGCCAGGTCCCAGACTACCCGTGTGACTTGCTCTTGGCGTTGCCCTGTGCCTCGTTCTCTCTGACCTGAAATGCCTCTGTGGCTAATGTGTAGGGCTTAGAAATGGAAGGCTTTCTTCACATCTACTATAATAAACAGGTATTTAAGCTTTACTTATTGTTACGGCACCCCTATAGAAGGCCAGTAGCTATTTTGATGTCCGTCTTGAAAATAATGTTTCTTTACAACATTAATAAGGGCTGTTTAAAAACATCTCTGAATTCCACACAAGACTAGCTTTTCAAGGAGGGGAAGCAACCACAGCCTCTACTGTGCACTCAAAGCTGGGAGGTTTGAGATATTGAGATCCTATGAGCAGCTGAGCAATTTTATTTAGATATTTAAATTTCAAATAGGAAAAGGATTTCTGAAACTACTTTGAGTTCCACTGATTTTTCCATGGTGTGTCTGAATAATTTAAGTCCTTTTTCAAAATACACTATCAAATCTTTTTATTCAGGTTGTTAAATTATGGTTTTTTTGTGCTGGGTGCTATTTCTTTGTGTACTGGTGCAGTTCTGACATTGAGAGAACAAAAATACACCTATAGCAAAGAAGTAACTGCTTTAGAAAGCTAGGAAGAGGAGTTTAAAAGTCAATGAATCAGAATACTATAGAATACAAACGTTTTGAACTTCTAATACATGCTATCCCTTAGAAATGAGTTGCTAACTGCAACTAAAGTTCAACAGAAAAGAAGCTGTGCTTCTTCACTGTAAAGAAATGAAAGTGCTTGGAGATGTAAGGGTAAATGCAGCACAGTGCATTATCAAGAAAACTGTTTTGTTTAAGTGCAGTAAGAAAACAAACAACAGAAACCAAACCCATTGACATTGTTTCGCATGGATCAAGAAGCAAAAGCTGTAACAGAAAACCTTGGAACAGGGGATGGTGGACAGGGAATCCTGTCACTGCTTGAGCTTGCTGGTGTCAAAGTTTCATTTGATTGGTGTTTGTGTATTTTTGGCATTTGGAACACTTGGAGGCCTTTTGTTATTACTTAGTTCTGAAACTACAGCTTCAGTTTTTCACATCTTCGTGCAGCTCCTACATTGAAATAGCTAATGGTAACATTTTGTCATGGAATAGTTGAAGTGATTACTTAGTATTCATAAGACACTTGTAAAATGCTATAGAAATTAGATTAATTGGGTTTTTAAAATTTATTTATTTTTTTACCTTTCTTTTGAGCTTTCTTCGTATACAAATGAACAGGTTTGTTACAAAAGAACAGGTTTGTTAGAATATGTGATTCCAGGAGTCTACATCAGCTACATGTTCCTGGCTGATTGCATAACTTCTAATAGTCTTAAGAGCTTTTAGTTAGGATTGGCAGTACCCTAAAATGACTCAAGTACCTTCTGCTGTGCAATATTATTGAAGTGATGGGATGTGCTGCAATATTTCTTCGTCCAGTGGGCTGAAAAGTGATTTTCATGTGCTTACTTTAGATCCTAACCTGCATTCTTTTTACATTGGGGATTTGCAATTTGAAGGGTAACAGTGTATTAATAGTCTTTCATAATTTGCATCAACACTGAAGAGCTAAAAGGGAGATTAGACAGTTTAAAACAAAGCAGTGAACTGGAGTCTGCTTTAGCTCGGTTCCTGACCTCACTGTGTGACCTTGGACAAAAAGTTCAATATGTTTCTGCCTCAGTTATCACATCAGTTAAATAGGGATGTGATAATGGTATGAGCCAAAGAGCATGGCTGCTGTAAGATTTTTGGTTTTATAGGTCTCCTAGTGAATCTCTAGCACTGAAAAAGATCTACATGTAAGGCCAAAAATGTTCATGTTCATTCCTAGAACTACATTAGCAACATGACATTTTCATATTAAATAACATAAAAAGTAGTTCAGTGCAAGACATAAAGAAATACAAAGACTATTTTTGAGCTCCTAAGTATTCGTTTTCTGATAATACCTTCATAGCTGTTTCAATGTGGATTCTCCCTATAGCCTAGTGAGCCTTGGTAAGAGTGTTGACAGTGAAGTATATAATGAGTTTCAAGAGAAATAAGATTTATTAATCAAATTCTTTGTTGGAAAAGATTTTCATATAATTGATTACCTGCTCAGATCGCCTGAGTCATGTAATAATAATAAAAATGTTCATTCAGCGCCAGGCCATTATCAGCTAGAGTGGCAAACGGATCGATCGATACCAGTTACGATATCCTGCTGTCTAAGCCTGCAACGGGAAAGACATGATTGAATTGCTTAGATGTTATTTAGGGTCAGTCATCTGACTCTGTTCATTCAGTTTTTAATTTCCACGTCAGCCTCTGCAGGTCTAATGAAAATGTGTTCCAGACACTGCTCAGGCCTCTTAGTTGGGGGGACATAGTAATTCTTGACTGAGTGTCCGTGGAGGGAGATTCTTCCCTCTAGCGCAGCCTCTTTTTGTTGAGCTGACACTGCTGGTTGATAAAGCCCAAAGTCTTGGTGGGTTCAGGACTTCTTCTGCCTTGTTTTATGTCCCCCCTCTTTGCGTAGGCAGGGGACTTAGTAAGAGAGGATCTAGAAGAAAGGATGTGTTAAGACAGCTGTGCTTTAATGACCCACAGCTGTAATGTGACTGTAACCATGAGCTGCCACCAGTGCTTTAGACTGTCAATATGTTGGTGAATGGTTTGTAATTTACCTCCAAAAGTGTTACAGCTTGTTGTCAAAGACAAACCTACGTGTGTGTGGATGCTAAATGCCACACAGAAGCACAGAATTGCCTAGGTTGGAAAAGACCTTTAAGATCATCAAGTCCAATCATTAACCTAACACTGACAAGTCCTCAAATAAACCATATTCCTAAGCACTAGGTCTACACAATTCTTAAATACCTCCAGGGATGGAGATTCTACCACTGCCCTGAGCAACCCATTCTAAAGCCTGATAGCCCTTTCAGTAAAGAAATTCTTCCTAATATCCAATCTAAACTTGCCTTGGCACAACTTGAGGCCATTTCCTCTTGTCCTATCACTCACTTAAAACGGATGGAGTCAGCACTGGCTGCACCAGAAATAAGACTGATACATAAATGTCATATTTGCTCTTCCTGTCAAAGCTGGGTGTAGCCCTAGGAGCAACTAATAGTCAAGAATCCAGTAATTCATTTTTACAGGCATGTATTCAGCGTTGATACTAAGTTCTCCTGATGTGTTTCTTTTGCTTCTGAATGGATATTGCAGAGATCTGCCAGCCCATGCCACCCTCCCTCTGCCACCTTGTTTGTTTTAACCATGTGTGTGCATGATTTGTAGTGGCATGGGGCTATGAACTGGTTACAATTTTGCGATGACCTCCCTAGAGCTCTGTTTCTTGCATACTCTCTTCTCCAAGTCACCCATTGCAGGCAATGGGAAGTCCTTTGACAGGGACACTAGCCCCTGAAATATGTCTTTGTGTGGAGATTAGAACAAAAAACAGAGCACCAGTGGTGGAGGAGCCTTTTGCCTGCAAGTGACTTGCTTTAAATGTGGCTTGTTATTGCTGGAAGGTTGCTGTCATATGATGGCTGTTCAGTGCCATGTGGAGCTGGAATTTTTAGGCTCACTTTGATTTTTTGATGGGTAAGTGCATATGTGTTGAAAATTGTGGTTATTAGTGGTGACTGGCAGTCTCCATGAGGAGGCTAAATACTGACAGAGCCCTCAAGACTGAACTCTGCTTTAAATCCAATGTGATTGAGGCATATTGGCAAGGTTACGGTTTGAAAAAAAAACAGCCAACCAAACAAACAACTTTTATCTGCCACTCCTTGTTTGAGGCTCCAGAGCTACCAGGCTTGAACATGTCAGCAGTGCCTAACTAAATTCTGGATGTAAGGTCACTGAACTTAGATTCCATGGTCACAAATGGCAGTAATTTGGTAAAGTAGATAATAGAAGGTATCGCATTATTTTATCAAGCCCACTACCACCACAGAAGCATGGTGCTGGAGCAGTCTGCTACTTTAATCCTCTGGAGCAAAGGTGCTGGGGACTGACACTGGAGTCCATTTGCATCTTGTTTCTGATTGCTGCAATCCTTTTTTTCTCCCGCCTCACCCCTCCTCAGTGGGCTACTAAAGCCCCTCTAGCCTGTCTAGGGTTTTTTTTGTAGTTTCCTCTGCTACCTGTCACTATGATATTTTAGTATCCTCTCATTACATGGAACCTTCTTAACTGAAATTTCTGGACATTTTCAGGAAGTTATCAACATTTTGTCAAAAATCCCCTATGCCCTCCTGGAAACTACCATCAACTTCAGAAGCCTCAGGGTTCCCATCTGTGTTGCTGTCTTTCCCTTATGTCAGGCTGTCTCTGGCTTAGAACTGTTTTTTCCTGTGCTCCTCATGCCTGGTTCCAGGCTGGAATAGCTTGCCCTATTTTAGCAAGAGGAGAGAAGCTGAATGTGAGCCCAGAGACTGAAGGAAAACAGGGATGTGCCACAAGGCATTAACAGTACTGGTTACTGATCTTCCTTAACTTGCCGTGTGGCCACAGAGACCTCCAAGGATAACGTGCCAGGGTATCCTGGAGCTAGCATCACAAAGTATCACAAGGCCGCTAGACATTTTTGTAAGGGTTTAAGCCACACTTAGAATATTTATTTTTTTCAGAAAACAAAATTTCTTGGTCAAGGACTTTGTACCATTCAGCTCTGCAGACACACGCAGACATTTAGCCTCACCTGAAATTACAAAGACTGATTGTATCTATAGGTAGGTGTAAAAGAAGCCTGGAAGACTGGTTTAGGGATCATAAAGGCTCCTTTTGCACTCAGACTGAGTGCATCCCTAAGTAGGAGGTGGGTATTATTAAAAAGGTAGTATTTTAAGCATCTATGATGAACACAAGATTTTTTATAAATGCTGTGAGTCACATAAATTTGTCCATTCAGCCTTGAGGAAGTGGGGTTTTATGGACTGTGCGGGGTTTTGGTTATAACTGTCCATCTGCATGTCTTGTTTTGCAAAATGAATGCTTCTATATCCTTCTTCTATTGCACCCAACCTGTATAGGTTCTCTCCAAGCTTTGAATATATGCCAAGTTTTAGAGAGTGGTGTTACAGATTTAGTATCTCATATAGATGGATCATATTTTATTTAAAAGGGGAC
Source organism: Eurystomus gularis (assembly GCA_013400335.1). NCBI lineage: Eukaryota > Metazoa > Chordata > Aves > Coraciiformes > Coraciidae > Eurystomus > Eurystomus gularis. The sequence continues at coordinate 41,453 of VZZY01022030.1, read as the reverse complement.
AACACAAAGTTTTAGAAGTGCTTTACTTGCCTAGTTTATTTTAGCATTTCCTTGGTTTGTTTTTTAAATAATGCTAGCTAATACTATATATTTATTGTGTCTCTGCTTATGTATCATAGATGAATTGAGGAGAAAAGTTTTGCTTTTCACTACTGTAGAAAAAGAGGTAGGCTTGTAACATACCAGGCGATGGTGTGATACCAGACTGTTACAGAAAAACACACAATGTAACTCTACGCTAGTAGGCTGATCAAAGGTAATTGGCAGGGTTCTCCCTAGGGCTTGTTTCTCCCAGCTACGCTGGATCAAAATGTGATTTGCCTTGCCTATGTGTGTGGGGGGGTTAACACTTTTTAAAAATCAAAGTATTCTTCCCCTTCTGAAAATACAGTCTTCGTCAGAAAAACATGGAGCTGGTCATCAGAATTGCTATGTTGTCATCTCCTCAGGCATTCACAGGAGGTCTAACTTCCTTGATGATTCCTTATCTTTTTATTTTGTTGTTTTTTCTCCCTCCTCCTTCTTTGGATTGTTCTATTGTATCTCTGCTGTAGCTGCTGAGGTTTCTGAGAATAGATTCATTAACACATTCAGTCCATAAAGGCACAAGGTAAGAGCTTTTTTGAGAACAAAACGGTTCTGGGTTAATTTCAGTCTATGTAGTTGTTTTCTTTGCTTCCTTTGTGTTCTGTTTGTTTGCAGCAGACACCAAATCACTCTCTTATATTGGACAGTGATGTTTTTGCATCTATGAAATTTAATTCGTTAAAAGAAGCATTCAGACAAAAAACAAATCCTCTATAACCTCAGTCCATCCTTGGAAAAAGGGAGCGGTGTTTCCAGAAGATATGCTATCTGGAAAACAAAATGATACTGTAACTGCACTAAAAACTCTTTTCTCCTTCTCCAGTTCCTTAGCATCCTGGTCACAATGACCTTGTGTATTTGCAGAATCTTTGATTTGAATAGATTAAGAGCATTTGCCTACATATGTGACTCAGCTTTTTGTTGACTGTAGATAGCCTTGTCCTTCACTTGAATTCTTCCTGACTAACCATTGGATCATTGTAGTTATATTATGTGTACTTCAAGTTATGGAGTAGTATTAATGATATCTCCAGTAAAACAAAATTAAGAAAATAATAATCTAAGGTAGAATTTGGTAGAACTGGCTGCAAGGGCTTTTTCTAGAGTGCTGTAGAAGGCAGTTAGCAAAAGTCAGCACATAAAGTCAGTTGTTCAAAATGTGCAATAGAGGAAGTTACAAACGTGTAAAAAAAGGACAGTGGGGCACTTAATTTTCCGTGTAACCATGATGATGGTGTAATCTTGAGTATCCTGAAGTTGACTGTAGCTGTCCCAAAAAGTTTCATGTTATGAGTAGTCCATTCTTGGATGTCCATGTCTTTTTTCCTTATCCCAGAGGACTGCTTGTTCAGGCTCTGCTTGGTTAATTGGTGGAAGAGCTAATAATAACCAAACAGAAAAGGAGCTGCAGATCATAGTGTATCTTATGTACTCTTGATGATAAATTGGTACACAAAAAAGACTGATCTGAGGGGAACTGATCACTTCTGGAAGGAGATCTATCAGTTTCGCAAGTGGACTTCCTCAAAGACAGATCAGTTGGCTTTATAGGTGGCATAGGTGGTACTGTACATTGCAACATGGACTGAAATTCCCTAAGAGCTTTGCATGCCATTTTAGTAATGCAAGAAGTACATGCTGTGGCCAGAGCATATCTGCAGTTGTTTTCTACTTGAGATACATTATTGAAGGCTTCAGGGTGGGTGAAGACAAATACCATGGGCTTAGCCTTTCCTTCTGTAACTGAAAGAAGTAGATAGTCTGGTTTTGCATTTTTGAAGATGATGGGTATTATTATTTATTTTAAATCTTCCCATCTGCAATTGCTGACAGCTATTAGAACAGCTGTAATAAATAGTTTCAATTCTATACCACTGGTCTTATTGACTGTGGATGTTATTAACTAAAAAAAGGCATTTTCAAAACTAGATACAAAATGATTAATTCAGATGCTGAGAACCTGCTGAATTATTTGGAGTGCTGCTTGCTGGTCTCTGGTTTAGGCTGACATTCTCTGTTCTACTGCAGGGCCACCTGAGCAGAATTTTTAGCAGCTTCTTTTGCTTACAGTATGATAGACTGCATCCAATGTGCACATGGGACTTCCTTTGGATATTTCTGCTAAAAAGTCTTCCCGTTCTCTGTGTCCCTTGACTTCCCAGATCATGGGACTAGAACAAGTTTGGGGTGGAAGATGGGTTCTTAGTGTTGCCATGTCAGCTCTCAAGTTCCCCTAGGTGACCTAACATGGCCTGAGTTTTGCAGACAGGCTTGTCATCACAGTGTTACCCAGGAATTAAAGCAACATTAAATCAGAGAGAATGGTTGAGGAGCTGCTCTGAGATTCAAAAGATCTGAGCTAAGAGCTAGATGTTGAACTTGTCATCCTTTTGTATTTCTTTGTGCCCCTGGGAAATTACTATCTCCCCGTTTTGGTTTCCCACTCCAAAAAAAAATGGGATCCATTCTGCTACTAGTTTCTGTTCTTTGTGTCTCTTTGTACAAGTTTTCCACGACAGGAACTGTCTCTTAGTATGTATAGGAACACTGACTAGTACAGCCAGTCCAGAACACGGCAAGAGCTTTTGAAAAACAGTTGTAACACAAACAATGAGTGATTCCTTCCATCAGAACAGGGCTGTTCACAACTGTGTGGTAAGAGAAGGCAGCACTGCTGCCTCCAAGGAAAAGCTTGCTGTTGGCTTGGAGAGACTTGAGGGCACAGAGTGCAGGGAAAGGGAAAGCTCTGGCCCATGCTAATCTCCAGATGAGAAGGGTCTCAAGGGTTTGCAGCAGACTTGTGAGTTTTGTCTTTCAGTTCATTTGTGTCTTCTATTGAAGTGGATGATCCAAAGCTGGTTCAGCTAGGGAAGTCTCCTTAGAATTTTGAAGCGGTTTTTTCTGCTTTGCAAAGTGTAAAGCTCAGATATCTGGGCTGCTTTTCCAAGTGTAAAATTCCATCTCAAAAACTTCAGAGGAAAAGATAACTTATAATTTTTCCTGTTCTTACAAGGGAAAACTCAGCCAAGATATCTGCAGACTAAAAATAATGTCTTTCAACTTCATAGTGACTTTCACTGGAGGCTCTCCAGGTATTTTGCTAGCATGAATTAATGAAATCCCAAAATGTTTCTTGTAGCCTAGTATTTTTCTATTCCTTGTTTTAAAGGTGAATTAATAAATGGATGAAATTCTGGATGCCTTGAAGGCACTGGAAAAGCATCAGTAGGACCAATATTATACCTCTAAAGCTTAAAGTAAAGCAACTAATAATGAAATTTACAGTCATACTGTGTTTTCTGATGTCTTGTGGTATTAGTTGCTTTTCAGTTCTTAAATGCTTCCTTTTTCCAACTTGTCAAGTAAAGTAAATATCCTTTATTGCACCCAGATAATACAATAAGATAGCTAGATATTTTATCTTTGTTCTGTTTTTTGACCAACTTGCATTTGATATGTCAGTTATCCTCAAGATTTCACCATCTAATCTAGCTTACACTTAACTCAGAAGCATGGTTGCTTTCTCCTATCTAAATTCAGGCCATTGGCAATGGCAGATAGGCACACAAATAGGACAGTAAATAAGTTTCTGAGCAGGGTAGTTATCATTAGACTTGCTTAAGCATCAACCAGAAGCGCCAAGACTGGTAAAAATGCTATCTCAGGCTGGCAAATGTGCCACGTTTGCTGCCTACAGCAGAGACTGTGCAGAGAGTTGGTGCAGCACCTTTGGGCTGCCAGAGAGGAGGATTGGAAGGGAATGTGTGGGAGTGAAGCAGGGAGAATGAAAGTGCCACAGGGGATGGAGGGTGAGAAGGAGACAGTGTAATAACTTCTACAGGCTTGAGAGCTTCCAAAAAAACTGCCAACACTGGAGTACGGAAGATAATTTTAGGTCCGTTAACAAAACTTCCAAAAGATATAGGGCTTCAGACTGGTAGTTCAGAGGTAGTCTGACTTTTTGCGAAGGACAAAAGACTTTCTGATAACACTGACTCCATTGCAAGGGTGCATAAAGCCATTGATACTGACTCCATATAGGTATGTGATGTTGCTGCAGCTCTTGTGGAATGCAAAGAAAGAGAACACGTGTCACTCTGTCAACAATAAGCTTCTGTTCTGGATTGGTTTATGAAATGTAAGCTGGAAGAAACCTAATGCATTCCCTTTAACATTGACCTGGTTTTGTATTTAGAAATTTTCTGAAGTACCTTTCAACAAGCAGGCCCCAGGTTTCAGGGCAAAATGTGCTCTTCCCCAGTAAAAGACTTTACAGCGGCAACAGCACCATCTTATGTGGATTTTTCTCCGTAGCATAGACAAAAGGCTTAGCACTGCCTTTAGGGATGGCTAAATGGACCTGAGATTGATACAGGAGTAGAAAATTGTGTTCTGCAGCAGCTGATGTTGAGTGTAAGGTGGCTTATTGCATGAAATTGAGGAACAGAGCTGAGGTAACTAGGACAGAAGCGAGGTAACTAGGACAGAAGCATACATTTCAAAACTGGTTGGCTAGAGGTCAGAAGGAGTATGGGCTGCAGAGAAGCATGCAAAGCAAGCTGAGGCAAGCTAGCCCTTGAGGTATCATGAACAAGATCACCTGTGACCACAGATTTCATTTTGACAGTTAAGCCTTTATCTTTGGATGGGAATTTCTGCAAGGGATATATTAGACTGGTCAACTCTACGTTGTTCCTACAGTAATAATAATGTTAATGTGTGTCTTAGCTTGAATAAGAATTACAGGAGATGCTTGCCTGGTACTCTATTCTGTGTGACAGAGGCTGTGCTTCTTTTATCATTTTACCCCTTGCTGATGGCTTGTGTAGGAATGAGTATTTTGTGCAGCAACCAGCAGTGTGTGATATGACTGGTGCTGAAATCCCCTGAAAATAAAAGCCAGCTGATGAGCTGAGATGATGGAAAGAGAAGAGAGAGGCACTTATCCTACCTACCTTACATAGCTGTTGTACTGCAAAAGAGTCTTTCATTTTTTCCCAAAAGGGCTTACCACCCTCAGCTCACTACAGAGGAAGCTCACGTGTCTTACTTGGATGAGGCAGTCAGCTTTTTGATGGCTATAGTTCAACCATACAAATTCCATGCTGCGTGGTGGAATTTACATTATTTTGTTTGTTCAGAGTTAATGTGTGCTCTGTTCTCTTGACAAGGGTGTAGCTGGTCCTTAGAAAGGAGAAAGGCACTTGCACGTTTGTCTGAGGCTGTTACTGCCTTCTGGATCAGCTGGCACCCTCAGGGAGAAAGAGGGACCATCTCTTCCATGACAGCAGCAGAGCATGGAGAACTGCAGAAGGAAAAAAGCTTTGTAAGTGCAGGATGGGGAAAGCAAAGGTAGGGAGACCAAGCCAACATAAAGCTTTCAGGAAGAGTGATGAATGAGGAATGCCGGGAAGAGCGAGGAGCAGATGTGCAGTCAGGGCTTGGATAGAGAAGAAAAACATGGTGGTCTGCTGGGAGCTTAGAGGGGACTGTGAAGATTTTCTTGCACCTGAAGAAGTCCTCTGAATGCTGCTGACCTGAAAGCAAACCTGAAAGAATAAACCTGCCCTGGGAGCACGTGGGTAGGAGAGGGTTTGATTACAAAATCTCTTATTTGTATTTTGCTTCACTCAAGAGGATCGGTAATGAATTTTCAAGGTTCCCTTGTTCTAGTTGATGTTCAAGGAGAACAAAGTTTTTGGCTGTAAAAGTTCCTTTATGTCTTTTTGGTCCATTCACAGTTTGTACTGTTTCCCACTGAGGAGGGAAGGAATGCTTGCTGCACAGAGTCAGTGGTTGGCTTTTCCTTGAATGCCACTTAAACAACAACAAAACATGCAGAAATGTTTAAGAGCAGTGGCCTTTTGGCCTTTCTAGATACCCAATTAAGTATTCAGGGCAGCTGCTTTTAAAAACCTGCCCAAATTTTCTTGAAATCTGCAGCTTTGGCTAGAATACATGTTATTGTTCTATAGGACTTCCCATCCAGCCCGTGAAAAATCAGCCATTTGAAGGAAAAGCAGTTAATGAGCTTTGCTTATGAGTATATTCATGATTTTTCAGTCTGATTTTGACATATTACTGGCATTGGTTACATTTTTTATTCCCCACTAGTTGTATAGAAATAGATTTTAGAATGTGCTGAGTGCTTCATACAGGCAGGTTGCATTGATCAGTTACATGACTGAGAGAAACATGAAATATATGCATCTCTATCTTGTGTAGAACAAGGATCTTCAAAGGGCTAGCTGTAGATCAAAGCCCAGCCTGTAAAGTGTGATCAAATAACCTGTTGAATAAGGCCAAAGAGGATGAAGCCTTTTGTACAGCAACCCTGGTTTATTTTGCTGCAGACGGTATATTCCTTATGTGAGGTCTGAGTTCATGGCATCCCCATTTACACACACACGTGAAGTTACAGTGTACACGTTACTCTCCTCTCATGCATATGGTAGAGCTGTAGCTGCTCTTAACTCCTCCATCATCCCACTCTGAACTCTTCTCAAAAAGTTTGAAAATGAATATACAAAACACATACTCTGGAAACTAGACTTGGCAGAAAGCTTAGGAAAAAGAGGTTTAAAAGGGGATAGAGGGGTGTGTGGGAGCCAACTCTCAACCACCCATGGCAAGCTTCCTGTCATGGAGCAGAAGAGTGTGTATTAATATGTGCAATAAGGAATGACTTCTGTAAGGAACTCTCTTCCTCCTTCCCTGAAATGTTCCCAAGATTTCCAGCCATACACACACAAGGACACCTATACATGATACATACAGCCCTTTGTATCTCCATCATTTACACAGGCCTTGTTCCCTGAGGGTTCCTTAGTGGTGTAGTAAAAAAAGCCACAGAATAGTAAAACTTTGGAACTGACAATTATTGTCCTTTTTTGGCTATAGAAATAGAAGTGGAGACTGCCTTACCTCTAGTCCTGTTTGTTAACTGATGGCAAGAAAGGCTCATTTAGATTTGTATTAATAGGTGCTAACAATGTAAAGTGCTGGAGGACCTACTTTTGTGTATTTCTGATCTAATGCAATCCTAGGCAGAACAGAATGAGTCACTTTTTGTACAAGATAGCTGATGAGTTTCAGGAGAGCAGGAGAATGTGTAGAAACCTGCACTGGAAAAATAGAAGGAAGAACAGGAAATTGTGTGCTGGAACAGCAGGAGCTTTTGCTGATGTTAGTGAGAGAGAGTGAATCCAAGAGAAGAAACGTGAAGTTTTCTGTTATGAAGTCAAAGTGAGAACTTAGGACAAATGATAAGTCAGGAGGCCATAGCTCCTTTTAAAGAAAGAAAGGGAAAACAAGAAAAGTGGGTTTAGTGAAGAAGATGGGTCGAGGAAAAACAGAAAAGTTTCCTAAGAGCCAGCGTTTTTAGACCTGCTGGAGTATGAAAGAGTTTGAGCAACAGAGTTTGATGGATACAAAATAAACAGAATATGAAATACCAAGCTTAACTTTTTAGATCTGAGCTGTTTCTTGCTAAAGTGTTTCCAAAGGTTTCATAGCCTGAATAGTTTTTTTTTCTAATATGCCCAAACTTTCCTTAAAATAATTGAAAGCCTAGTGCTATTACTGGTTTTCTGACAGCTAGTTGTTACTGGTATCAACAGTTGTTTCAAGGAAGGCTCGATTAAAATGTCACATAGCTATGGTTAACTGGCATGTGACTTTTGTTTCGCCAGCGGACTTTCTTATCGGAAGCCTTTAATGAGGACCATATAGAGGAGATTTTCTTTTTTTTTTCCCTCCTTGGGGCTTTTTTTTTTAAACTTTGAACTTTCTCTGAAATAAAATCTGTTTGATATTGAGTGTATCTTATTCAAATATCCGTGACATACATATCCAAAATCCTGTATAACCTATGATATATGCACATTAACAGTGGGGAACTGGAACTTCTTGTAGCATATTTTGGGTTAGAAACACTCCAAGCATTAAAGCAGTTTGTCTTCCAGGTGTGTAACAGATCACCATAGGTTACAGGTCTAGGTTACTAGGTAACAGATCATCATAATTGTTAGTTGTTATTACAGGAAAATATCTAAGACTTGCTGGGCTATGAGAATATCTTACCCTTAAAGTCCAATTGTCTTAGTTGAGTAATGAGAAACAACAAGGGGGTGAAGCTGGGAAATGGCTAAAGGGTGTTGTCAGATAATGCTCTTCCCAGGTCTTTCGGGACTAGTTTAAAGCATTCACCGCCATCCCAGAAGAGAGTGTGCATCATGTGAGTGGTTCTCATCGGTACCTGTGAAAAGTTTTCCAGGTCAGCCAAGAGCCGCTACTGAAGTCACTTTGACCCCATTTGACACTGAAAGTTAAGAAATGCTTGGACAATCCAGTCTGGTGAATCGGCTGTGGGGGCAGTAACCTCCAGCTGTGACACCAAAACAAACACCTGGGAGAGGCACAGTGAAACAACATTGGCCTCTTCTGAAGTGATTACACCCTAATGTACCCAGTGCCTTTTTAGAAAGGGGCTGATGTAGGCTCCGTTTCCAAGGAAGAATACCTTTTGTTGTTGTTGTTGAGTAGCTGTAGTGTGAGCTTGTCATTGGCCTGTCCCTTCACAGGCAGCAGTGCTTGGGAGACGCTCATGGAAGAATGCCTACGGGATTTTAAGGAGGAAAAACTGGGTTAGTGCCATCACCACTGAATTTTAAAAGGAGGCACACTGTGCGTGAGGTAGACTTGGAGAAGAGCTCCAGGGTGTTGGGAAGAGAGGCCAACAAGGTGTAGCACAGTTAACATAGGAAAGGAATTAAAAACCAACATTGCAAGGTAGTAATGCAGAGAAGTATAGAGAACTGCATTACACCTTGAAAGAAAGAGTGTGGTGGATGGGAGAGCCAATGAAGACAGTCCGTTGTGGTGTAAGATGGGAGATATACCGTAGTGAAGAGGTAGGGGAGGCGTGTTATCTCAGGTACCTGAGTAGTATCTGCTGTAATGTGAGAAACACTCTGAGAAGCCAAGGAGGCATTTGGCATTGCAGATGTAGAGGAGCATTGAAATGTCAATTTCAAAGACGAGAGAAAGATAGAGAGAGAGTCTGGACTGATCCTCAGGGAGCAGCAGATATTGGTACTAGTTACAATGTCAGAGAAGCACCACAGTGGAGAAGACTGTTCAGTAGCTGGGCTTTATAAATGTCAAGTTCTGAGGTAAATAGTTTAGTGTTAGGGGAGGCAGTCTGCAAGGTGGTGCACTTGTGTCTGCTCACTAAGGACAGCAAGTTCTGTGTTTCAGAGCTGCAAAGGTGTTAACCTGGGCTAATTCTATTAATACAAGGGTCAGGAAGGTGTATCTGTAATATGAAGGGTCCTGCATTTCACCCAAGCTAGTTTGGTTGGGCCGATTTCGGTTAGTTTTCACAATCTTGGTCGTGGTTTTTCAGCAGTTGTGTATATGTGTAGCGGAAGCTGCAACTTCCCTCTTCGTTTTTCTTCCATAGTGTACCACACATATATTAATAGCACAATAATGTTTTACTTCATAAGATTCTATTTCATCTATGATATAAAGGAACAGTGTGGCTCACAAAGGACTTCTGGTTTTCTTGTTTTCAATAGGAAATAGCCCGTCTTCTCCGACCTGGAACTCTGCGTGCTGTCTTTGGGAAGAACAAGATTCAGAATGCTGTCCACTGCACAGACCTACCTGAAGATGGACTTTTGGAAGTAAGACCTGCCAAACAAACGTGTGCTTTTATATCACAAGAAGTTTTGAAGTGAAAAGCTATACCTGACACTGTTTTTTTTTATATGTGGAGTAGCTGAGTTGAAGACCAGTGATCAACTAAAAACAAAAGCAGAGTTTATTAAGGGCATTTAACTCAGTTAATTCTGATACTGTAAAAAAATAATCCATGCAGTTTCTTTGAGTGAATATAGTACGATGATGTATTTAGTGAAATGAAAGTCAAGAGTCTTCTCTTTGGCTGAATGTGTTTGTGGAACTAGATACCAGCACCTAACAGTGCTTCCGTGGGGACATCTTCTTAGTCTCTCTTGGATGACCATCAGGACTGGATTGTCTCTACAGTGAGCTTGTGTGGGGCTTGGAATATTATAGGCACTAAGGATCCAAATTCTCCAGACAGAGTCCAGGTTTATTTGTAGACAGTCATAATTATGTACATCCGTTGGTATTTCCTGTGTTTTATATTAACTTACTAATTTTTATCTCATTTTGGCTTTGTGTGCTTTCATTAAAGTCCAGGAAATGGGAAAATGTTAAATTAAGGGAGTTTATAAAGACAAAAGTACTCACTATGAAAAACAGAACAGGCTCATTCACTTAATTCCATGCTTGAAAACTAAGGTCTGTTCAAGGGGGTTGAAGCAGTGTGTAAGTATATCTTGGATGGATCTCTGCATCAATGCAGATGTTTTTCCAGCGCATGCATAGCTTCTGTTTTACTGCCTACACGTATTTGTGAGTGTTTTGCTGTCAGACTGTAGCAGAATGATGGAGCAGCAAGAGCCTTCCTAGCTTAATTTTACACTGTCAAAATGGTGTTTTCATTGAGGGGAGAGGAGGAGCTAACTGCATCACCATGTCCCTTGATGAAATAAAATCAGATCTGTGGGTTAAAGTGCTGTTTGCCAGGAAATTGCATCTAGTTTAAGGAACAGAGTAGTGAAATTCAATGCTGAGAATGGCAGCCAGTATCAACAAAGTTGCAGCTTTTAAAACCATTTCTAAGCTGTCATTAAAAGTTGACAACTTTCAGCTTCTGCCCAAAGGGACTGGATTTAAACAAGCAAACAGATATTTGTCACTGCATGCCTGAAATACCTCAATCATGGCTTTTCAATGGCAGCAGAATAAAAAGTCCTAGCCTGCAAGGGAAAAAATTTAAGTCTCACCAAAAGCATGCTTGCTCGCTCTCAATCTCTGCCCCCCACTCCCCCATCTGTCTCCTTTATGCTGGTGCAAAGTACAGCTACTGTAGGTGAGGTGGGTGGGACAAAACAGTTGAATTGCTTCTCCAAAGCAAAACTTGAGGCTGGAATTCTTTCTGAAGATCTCCACTACATGTGTTTGTCCTTTGAATCCTACAGCTGAATCATAGGCTAAGTTCTTGGTGCAGTATTACTTTGTCTGCACACTTTGCAGTTCCCTTTGCAGACTGGTCGTTTTAACAGTCACTTATTATATTTTTGGGGGAGAGTTGTCTAAAATTTTTTTTTACTGTAGACATAATTGTACACAGAATGTGGCTCTTCATCTGTCTGTAGTTTCTTCTATAACAGTCCAGGTTAAGCCAGCAGTTGTAAAGGACATTGGTCAATGTTCTTAATCAGTAAATAAAGCAATGACTGTTTCTTTCTGATTGTTTGGTAAATAAGCATTATAGTGTAAACTATAGAGACATTTTCAGTGAAAACACTTTAGTTACTGGAGTATCTTTAGATCTGTTTTCTGTTGCTTGAAAACTTAGGTAAGCAGGATAAAAAACCACCTCTGGATTTGCTCCAGTGCAGGGGTTTGTCACAGCTGATGAAATGATACAGTAAACACAGAGATCATCCTTGACAAAGACTTTTTCCTCAGTGAGCTTTTCTGTGAGAGGAGCTCAAATCCAGTCACAGGGGTCATATTTCCTGGCAAGCAGAAACCAGACCTTTCTTCCCCCTCAGCCCCAGTAAATGTAGCAGTGCTGTATATACTGGGCTAGAATAGAGTGATTGTGGCATGCAAGACAACCACAGCAGGAACCTGAGCCAGACTAACATTTTTAAGTATGCTGTTCATTAAATGGTAGTGAATGTTTTAATTCTTTAATGGGAACTTAATATTTTAATATACTGAGTTTAACAGAGCAATTCTCAGCCTTGGAGGAGGTGAATTCAGAGATAGGTAAGGCACTTGTCCTTAAGGAGCATGACCTTGGCTCTGCTGGTGTAGTGGAACCTGCTTCTTTTGGTATGGAGTTAGCCTGTGTTCGTTATGTTCATCTCCTATGTTTTGGTAGATGTTGCTGTTGCTCAAATGTTACTGCTGCTGTTGCTATAAAAGCTTTACAATATCATTGTAGGACAGCTAATTAGTAGAGGAGGAGTGTGGAGTAAATTTCAGAGAGCAATCTGACCTACTAGATTTATACTGCAAAGATGAAGGATCCTTTTTAAAACTCCAAAGATAATTAATTCATCCCCAGTAGTCTCTTTCCTTTCTTCAGGTAGCATTGGTTTTTGTACGGTGTTAATACTACACTGCAGTTACTGCCCTGCGTGGCTCCCAAAATGAGCCTATATGCAAACTGTGTTGCACTTGTTCTTTTGCTGATGAAGGATAAGTTTGACCATCTGAATTCAGGCACAAGAGCTAGGAACTCCAGAGTTTCATTTCTAACTCCAGTGCTGATTTTATCTAAGCTTGGCTAAGCCACTTCTTGAATTTTACCATGAAAGTATTTGGGCCTGAAATTCTGTATGAAGATTTTCCAATATATATTTCTCTCCTCCAAAATAAAATACTAAATGCAACAAATTGTAGAATGCAAACTGCAGAATTATTATTACAAATAATGACACAAACTTTCTAATGCTTTTTTTCCTCCCAGTTCCCACTACATGTATGTTGGTTAGGTTTCTTGGAGGGTAGGTTGGTTGGTTGGTTTTAATGTTTTTTGAGGGGATGGTGTTTGGTTTTTGGTTGGTTTGTTGGTTAGTTGGTTTTGGGTTGGATTGGTTTTGGTGGTGGTAGTTTGTTGGGGTTTTGTTCGTTTTGGGGGGCTTTTTTTGTTTGGTTGTTTTTCGTTTGGTTTTGTTTTTCCAGAATAGAAAATAACTTAATTAGTCTTCTGAAACCCTGTAAGCTTTCTTGGAGAGAGGATGCTGTGATGTAAACTTTCTGAAACTCTTGGTAAACCAGAGAGGTGGGCCTCAGGGAACTGTTAACAGCCCAAACCCCTTCAGCAGGCAGGGCCAGCCTGATACAACGTGAATAAAGGTGTTTGTTGCCTTTGATTCAGAGCTTCTGTACATCCTTGACTGTTTGATAGCTGAATCATCCTTTACCAGAAGTTCCCATTTTCAGTGCAGTCTCTCCTTACAGGTCTAAGGGCTGCAGAGTGGAAGTCCCAGTGTCTGAGCTTGTATTGTGCCTAGTGAGTTTGCTCAAAGAAAGCCTTAGCTGTGTCTGTTGGCTGGTATGTGGAGTACTTATGCTGTTAATGCTAAAGCAGCTTATTAGAGGTCCCTGCCACAGTCCTGACTCTGTTGTGGCCACATGTTCTGTGTGCACATCTGCAGGGTCAGCAGTGCACAAAGGACCTTGGAGGCAAGATGGTCAAAGGAACTGCTGCTGTCGCCACTTTGTGGATAGGAAGCCGTTAACTGGTTAATTGGTTTTGTGACTTCTGAACTTATAGAACCAAACAGAGATGCCTGGTTGACGTCCTATCCTATCATGGGCCTTAAATGCACAGTATTTATGGAAGCACAATAAAGGCATGTTCTTGTGTAGCAGGGAACACAACAGGGCTTTCCTGAGGCCTCAGGTATCCTTAGTGTCAGATACTGCTTATTTTAAGATTTCTCCACCCTTCTCTGCAGTTTTTATCATCCACAGTTTAAGATCTAGCTAAAATTTGAAAGTATTTGCAATGGCAGCTGCTGTCCTATTGTCCACAAATCTCCTTCTTAGAAGAGATGAGAGAGGGAATTGAGGGCTAGATCCAATGCTTGCTGAAGTTAATAGCCAAACTCTAGGTGACTTTGGTGGTTCGTACTTACTTGATAGCCACTCGGAAGAGTAAGGTAGTGACCTTTCTCCCAAAAATCATGACCAAAGATTACCTGGGGAAAGGAGAGAGAACAACACTGTCTTGGAGACAGCAGGCACAAATTAACTAAGTAAGGGTCCACTTGTGCACCTAGTTTAAGAACACTATGTTTGGTGAATGTAGTACAGGAGGTTTTCAGTGGTTTTTTTTTTTGGTTAGACCACTTTTTCCATGGACCTAGTAAAAGGAAAGTTCACTTTTAATCTCAAAAAAACCCTCAAACAAACAAACCAACCAACCCCAAGAGCAAATACCAGCACTTACTCCCACCAGTTTGACCCTTAACTCCTGTCTTTTTTCTACAAACTCTTTTACATTTAGGCAGTGACTAAAGTATACCAGAATTTGGCTCAAAAGAGGAGGGGAGATGCAGTTGAGCCTAAAATGTAACTGGTCACAATGGAAGAATTTGTCTATTTTCAGTCATAAAGCTGTAACTGCTACTTTTACTCCTACTTTAGTGATACAGGAGGAAAGTGAGTATTGCCTTGAAGCCTCTTGGATGACCTCTTTGACTTACTGGGTGAAGCACTTATTTATTCACCATATAGACTTGCATCTCCTCATATGAACATGAAATGTATTTTCACAAGTGGCAATGGATAAACATAAATAGCTTAGAACAGTCCATTTTCTCAGCCTTGGCATCAGCTTCCCATTTTAATGGGGAGAGGAGAGAAAGGAGGAAGTAGAGAAGGGCGTCTGGTAGCAATGGAGTATTTATGAGATGGTGAGTTTTCACAAATGAAGGCTAAACCAACAGTTTCTTCATTTTTCTGATCAACAGATGTTTATTCAGAGCAGGGGTTTGCCATTGTTTTCCACATCCAAAGCAGGTACTGCTCTACCTCTCATCAGGTTTTTTTCTATTTTATGTAAATCAGATAATATCTGGAGCAAGCCAGCAATTACAGTACTCACCTGCATTCACATACCTTCTGAGTCAGGTAGAGCAAGGACAGAAACAGGCATGTTTCACTTGGCATATGCCAAGTGAATGCTCTATTTAACGGACTGGAGATGTTTTTGCATCTGTGTCTTTCATGGACATTTCTATTTCTCAACTCACTGTCTCTGACCTGAAAAACATTTCTGATAAATATCTTGTTGAAATAGAAGCTTGAAAACCATTGCATCTGATGAATCATCATTCTCTAGACAAAACAAGTTTCCTTGAAATTAGTCATTCCTGGACTAGTTTTAATCTAAATCAGGGGTCCTCAAACTTTTTAAACAGGGGGCCGGTTCACTGTCCCTCAGACACTGTCGGGGGCCAGACTATAGTTTGGAAAAAATGGATGAATTCCTATGCACACTGAACATATTTTATTTGTAGTAGTGCACAAAAAACAGGAAAAAGAATGCCGTATCCGGCCCGCGGGCCGTAGTTTGAGGACCCCTGATCTAAATACTTGATAAAAGGCATTGTGGCTACCAGACTTCACAGTTTATGTACCTCGCGGGCCGTGTGAAGGAAAATTAAAAACCATTCATTGAAGGCCTTATTCACGTCACTGGAAGTACAGTGAGTAAAACTTTCCACAGGAGGTGGTGCTGTACACACACCTCAGCTCGTTGGGTCCCAAGTGGCTGAGTACCTTTCAGATTATGCAGGAATCCACATGATCTGCAACCATTAAAAACTGGTAGCCTAGACCGGCAGTTATAACAAAACCAGAATTTCTGGGTTTTGGCATGCTCTGCCTGTAAACAGTTGTTCATACTGTGCAGTTCAAGGCATATTTGGGGTTTTTTTAAATTTCTTTTTTTTGTGAGCAGTTTCATAAGGACATTTGTACCACAGCAAAACACTCTAGGGATGATGGACTGCACACATCTGGGGTAACCTGGCAAGCTTCTCCACTGAGGTGCAGCCTGCTGTGTCTGAGCCATCCATGCTAGCTTTATGTTCCTATGCCATGGTCCGTGGGCAATCAGTCTGTCTCCTGGGGTTTCTTTGCATAATTAAAAACTGCTTGATAGTCATACGTGTTTGTGTATGCGTGTACTTATATATATAGAGAGGGTATGTTTCCCTCGGGAAGATATGCATGAAAAAGGATTTGCTGAGGGCTGGGTAAAATTTGAGTTCTGGTTGAAATAACCTTCTCTCTGTTGCTGAGGAGGGTGCTGTTATTAGGTGACTAATTCTTCTAGTGGACAATAACACGGCAATTGCTGTGGGAGTGTGCTTACATGTGCCTTTGCCTGTCTGGTAGGCTATGTGAGAAACCGCGGAAGGGGGTGGGCTGTTAAGCCAGTTTTCATGGGAGCACAGAATGTGCCAACTGCCTTCTCAGTCTTGCATCCCCATGGGTGCTCTTTCCACTGACTCCGCTGGGTGCTGCGTTCGTGCCTCCGCATGGCTGCTGGGTGCCGTCAGGCTCTGCCTTGGGCGCTGTGGAGGGAGATGTGTCAGTTTTCAGTGTGGTGGGCAGCTTTCCAGCCAGGCAGTAGCAAAGACCTCCTCAAGTATCGTTTGTTGGCCTTTTCCCTTGCCTCAGAGCTATTTGTGGCATCCACAGACGTGAAAATAACCTGTTGAAGGGGGATGATTTTGCTGTTACCAGAGACAAGTGGATTTTGTTTGTCTTCTGAGAGAGCTGTCGTGATAGTTGGTTTTGTTCCCTCTCACTTCTTTGCATTTCAGCTGTGCAGTGGTGTTGGGGAGTGAGGCTGGGGACTGGCAGACTGTGCAACACGCTGCTGGAAGCTCTTCTTTCCCATGCTCAGCCTCACACCAGTGAGACTGGCTTGCTGCTTCTGAGGCATTTAAGCAAATGAGTAATATCATCTAGCTGTACAGATCGTCTGAGGGATGGAGATTGACACAGGTTCTGGCACTGGAAGTTCAGCTGGCTGCATCCGGATGTTGGGAGATGGGAGGTGATGTCGAATGATAAGCGTGACAGGACAGGCCAGTTCAGCAGATGTGTTTTGTCCAGACAAGTGTTGTGAGCAATGAAAACCAGTATCGATTTCCTTAGACTTGGTATTAACTAAATGCTCTGGTGAACAGTAAGAGCTCTGCTGCTCTTGTGCTTTCAGTGCAGCATGTTTTACACCTGCTAGAAGCCAGCTGTCCTTGGCCTGGCATTCCAGATAGTGCCAGGAGAAGCACGCCTTGTGCCTCCTTTCCCTTTGCCTTTATTCGAGGAGGCTCGGGGGAGGGAGGGTCGTGTTTTAGCAAGCTGTTCCGAGTGGACAGGGGAGAGCACTCGCAGCGAGGGGACACAACAAGTGCTTCCCATGAGCGTTTCTATAAGCGTAGTGTCCTATCCCAGAAGCATTCTGCTGGCTGCCAACTTGTGTATTTCTGTTTGCTGCTTCCTTGCCTGCCCACTGCCATTGTCTCGACACGTGGGCGTGCTGCAGGGTGCTTGCTATCATCCACCCTGGAAATGCCTCGGTAGCAGCAGTGAGCTGATCCGTGGCTTGTGGTTATAGTGCAACAGTTTAGGATGGAAGGCATCGGAGGGATGCAGCTCTGTTAAACTGATCTTTTCGGTGCATCGAGGTATAGTCCAAGCAATTTAATAAAGCATGTCAATGAGTAACTCTCAGAAGCGTCAATGTGCTTAGTGTGGAATTTGTGTATGTCACACTCGGAACAAAGGTCTCCTGCATTGCTTGTTACCGATTAACTCGTCTGGTATTATGCAAGCTGCCTCTACCAGCTGAGAACTAACTCTCCCCATTCACAGGGCAGCGCAGCTTGTAAAACATTACACAGCAGAAGTGCATAGCATGGCAATGAACCTTTCACTGAGGGCATTTTAGCTCTACAGCATTTCCCTCAAGAGTCTTTAAAATATTAATAAAGAAGCCATTGTTTCACTCAGTCATATGGCAATTTTGCAATGAAGTCTTTTATTAGGGGCCCATACTGAGCTGCATAATCCAGGGTAAGATGCTTTTAATCATCTCCAGTGAAAATAAATAAAATATTAGAGGGTTTGGGTGAGATTGGTTTTTGGCAGGGTTTTTTGCAAGTTTTCACCAAAGCAATAGCTATTTTTTGTCTGTCAGTTGGAAATTCCAGTCTCTTCTGGTACAAAATGATCTGTCAAATAATGGTTATTATGATTCAAGTGCTTCTCCATTTTAACTTTCTCAGACTCTTTATCCAACAGCTGTGGGAACAGGTTGGAAAGAATCTGGAGTGTAGGAAAACTTCATCTTTTTTGGTGGTGTTTTTGCATATCAGAAGATGTTAGCCAGCACTCAAATTCTGTCTCACAATGTTTCCTGATGCTGTATATATACATGTGCAAAGAGTTAAGTAATCTTTTTGCCTAGGCCTATATGAAGAGAAATTAAAATTAAAAATAGCAATAATAGAGGGATGGATTTTGAACACATGTTGGTGATTTCTCTTTAAAAAAAATAAAATTATGGTATTATTAGGTCACTTGCAGCCTAATTTTGAACACAGGTTGTATAATTATTATACTTGTGGGCCAGACAGGCAAACCAAACTAGAAACTTGTTTAAACAGAGTTGTGAAATAGTTCAGCTCTTGTGCTTCCACTTGTGGGTAAGCTCCGAGGTCCAATTGCCCCTTGTTCTGCCAAGTTTATAAGTGCCAGAGACAAGTTAGAGTGTGAACCAAGCAGCTCCCAAAGCACTTTAAGTTTCACCCGATCCTGAAAGTAACCTACCTGATAAACAGGGCTTGGCTTTTGGCACTTGTTCGTGTTGCGCTGAGCAAGGTAATTTTGTGGAGGGGAGGTCAAGGCAGAGGGAAGGTGTGACACTTCTTGATAACTCATCTGAGGCCCAATTTGTGTCTTTGAGGCTGCTGCCTTCTTTCTTTCCCTCGGTGTGTTCTCATTTTGAACTAAAAAGCCTGGGCCCTCTTTCTATTACAGCTCATCCTGCAGCTGAAGCATAGCAACAATTTTTAGCTGCATGATGGGCAACCACAGCAAAGAAGAGAAAAAAGCTCAAGGGAATAGCTTATACAGCAGAAGCAGTAAGGGGACTGTAGTTACACAGTCATGCAGAAGCTCAGAATCTCCTTTTGATTCTTGAGCAAGAGGTCCTGCACCTTTTTTTGAGGTAAGAGAAGCACTGTTGTCCTGTAGCACACACTCCTGTGGGATGCAAATACATTTTTTTACCTGGATTCCTATTATTGACCTAAGCCAGTTGCACTTCCCACCTCTCTCTCTGAGGTCAAATAGGCAAATGATTAGCTATATTGGTACTTTCTGTGTAGGGTTTACCCCTTTCCTCATCAGTGCAGCCTCCTTGACTGACTACTGTAAACCAGCAATAATGAAGAGGAGATAGTCAACTATCTGCATACATGTGTTAAAATGTATGTGGAACATGAGAGGAAAAACCCAAAGCCAAACATATTAATATGGGTAGAAGACTGTGAACAAGATTTCCTGTCTCTCATAGATGTTAACACCATGGGGTATCTTGAGTTAAGAGTTTATCAAGCTCTAGAAACCACTTCTTCTTTCATAAGTAGTAATAGCTAACTATTCAAAATGTAGCGTCATACCAGTATTGGTTTTGTGTTGTGACACTACTGAGGGCTTAGACACTGGCTGGATCTTGTGCCAGCAGCTGTGCAAACACAGAACAAGATGGCAGTGGTCACCTGAAAGGTTGTTAGCTGTAGTCTAAGGTTCCTCAAAGCCCCCAAATATCTTCTGCATTCTCCCTCTTCCTCTTTAACCGTAAGTCCGCTGGCATACAGGCAGGAGTGATATATCTACAAGTATATCTGAGATACACTGAGATGTGTAGGCAAGTCTCTGAGCAAGACACAGTTCTCTTAAGTGCCCAGAGTTGCTAAGCGGGCAAGTTTCCTTCTGCGTTGGTGTCAGTGGTAGTTGCTGCTGTTCTGCTGGGAAGAGGCAGTGTGCAGAGACTACTCAGCTACAAAGCAGAAACTGTGGGCTCTCTTTGGTAACTGCCTTACTCAGTCCAGGTATTGAATAGGAACTTGATCACTTGGGTGTCAAGAGTCTCATCCTGTCATGACGGCATGTGGTTAAGCACATAGCAGGAGTGTTGAAATCACAAAGGACTACTGAAACTTGAAATGAGCTCTCGGCCTCTTAATACTGACCCATTCCACAGGGGTATAGAGCTTTCTAGATTCAGTGATGTTCTTCAGAAGGTACTTTGAGCACCACGATGGCAGAATTTATGCTATTAGTGTGGGTGGATGTTTCCTATCAGCACAGGGAGCCACAGTCCACACAGGGGCATGCAAGGCCACTACTTGTTGCCTGGGTGGTGCTTTTGGTTGGGTTTGGCTTTTTTTTCAGCATATTTTGCTACGGTCTTATCTGTCTTTACCCTGCGGCCAGGTGTAGCCTGTAGGGTCCCCTGGCCAAATACTACCCTGCAGAACATCTTGGTTTCTCAGGAAGAACTTTAAATGCTGGCTGCCTTCTACTTCATTTATTTGCTTGCTGCTTGCTTCCTCACTTGAATCCATGATGTGGGTGGAAACACGTTCTTGTTCTGTTTCCGTGACCACTTCCAATAGAGGAGGCTCTATTGGTAACGAGCTGGTAGTTTGTGAGGACCGTGACTGTCAGTGCTCTCTGAGTAGGCTGGAGAGCTTTAGCTCAGCATTGGCAAGGAGCCCCCACAATGCCTGTGGCTTGTATTAACAGATCCAAACCAGGCTTTACTGAAGTATTTCAGGTGCTAGCAGCAGGGTCCCTTTTCAGTGTTTGTATCCAGTGCTCAGGACGTGTTTGCACATTGCATCGATGTCTGTGGTGGTGTGCCTTGTGTCTTGTCTGTACCGAAGCTGTACTGGTACAAGCACTCCACTGGAGCTCCCAATTTTGAGGCAGGCAAGTGACCCTCAAGATAAGCATGAAGTGCAGGGGCGGTGATCCTGGTGACTCAGTGAGCTGCTTGGGATCCTTGGGAATGCAGTACTTGCTGTCATGTTGTAGTTTTTCATGTGTAATGGGAGCCAGGACCTTTCAATTTAATTCATTCCAGTGACCCTACCAGGCTGGTGATCTCTTCTGATGGCAGCCGAAGAAGTTGCTAAAGGAGGAATAGAGCTCCTGGAGGGAGTGGCCTGGACTAATACTTTCAGCCCCAGCTACTGAGCAGTTGGCTTATGGAGTGGGGAGATTCAGTGAACCTGTACCTTTGTGCTACATCTACATGTACACTTCAGAAATAAGTGGTCTGGGAGGCAGCACAGTAGTTATGTACAATGTGAAAACAACACTTGTTATTTTAAATAAGTTTTTGGGTATACTTATTTTTCTTGTGATGTTACAGAGTAAATAGCATAAAAGTTGCTTTCTTGGTGTTTTGATTGTTGTGTAACAAATTATTGTCTTCTCATTTACATCCCATTTAGAATTTAGATTTCTCTAATCTTTTATTTTATGGTACAATTTCCAAATAGCTTCCTTTGCCCTTCTTTTTCACTGTATTTTCAGAGTTGATCACAAGCACACACAGTATTTGAGGTGACACAGCATAAAAGCAGAGTACTATCCTGTAGTGTTTCTTTAATAAAACCTTCCACTGCAAAATTTTACTTTTTTGGTGCACAGGGGTTTTTGTCCCAGTTGTACTTTAGAAATTAACTTGGACAGTAGAAGTGCGTGTGTACAAAGTGTTCTGCCTTGGGCAACCTGACTGGCTTTATTTCTTACAGTGCGTGACGCTTGAAAGAGAGGCAGGAATTACTTGCTAACTCTTTTTTTTTTTTTTTTTTTTTATTTCAACAAACTTCCTGGAACTAAACACTCTTCAGGTTCATGTGGGAAAATAATTTTTTATTTTCAGGACAAATAATATAGTGAGTAAGTGGACCCTCTTCTTTGATGAGCACTTTTATTTCAGGGCTTCTCGTGGCTGGAAGGATAGTATAAGTCCATGTTTTCAGTGTGTTAACCTGATGCCTTAGTTGTGTGAGTCAGCTGAGTGGACTGCGACTGAAATGCATTTTAAGTGTTAGCGAGTGCACTTGCTAACACAGCAGGCAGGTTCATGCTGATGTACACACCAAGATTAATGGGCAAAGGGAGATTTTTGTTTCCTATTAGTGACATCAAACTGAGAAAACCTGTAAAAAATAGTAAGACCTAAGTGTTTAAGAAGAGTGTACTGATGCTGAAACTTTAGGTCAGTGAAGACTCTCTGGATCATGTGCCTGGATAGCTGCCCTGAACCAAGGAGATAAGGTTTTGTGGTTGTTTTGAGGAGAGGGAACTGGTGAGTGTCTGTCCAGCTGCATGAAAGGCACGGAGATCACTGACAGGCTCTAAATGAATACAGGGGTGAAAAAGCCTTCCATCTCCCAGCTGCCAGTTTTGATTTGGCAGAGATGAGGAAGGATTGAAATTGCCACCATAGTTTTGGACGAGAAGTGAATCTGTGATCCCGGCATATTTCCTACTAGCACGTCTCCCTGTCAGCCCCCTTGCTTCTGCCACGAATGATACCAAGGGGGTCTCTTATCGAAAACTGCCAGCCCAAGGGAACAAGGGGAATGAACTGTGAATGTTGAGGTACCCCTTCAGTGCCAGGGTTTTCTTTGAGGCAAGCTGTAGTTCTGCCTACATGATCTGCTGGTACTGCTCAAGGTGTACCTTGGTCTATCCTTCTGTAGGCAAAAGCTCTGACTCCAAAGCTGCTCAGCTGGCACCTCTCATCAGTACTGCTTCTTGTTTTGTTTTCTGGGCAGAAGGAGATTTACATTGTAGGTATCTGTAATGCTTACACTGGAAAACTTCAGGACAGTTTGTGCCTGTGCTGGATCCTGTCTTATTACCAAGAACTTTTCTCTGCCTTGGAAGACTAGCTGCCTCACTTGATTTGCTTTTTTTTTTTTTTTTTTAAATTTTTAAATTTTGCCTGGCCTCTCCATGCTCTTAGGGCACATATTGTTCGGGTGATAGTCATTTGCTCTCAGCCAGAACATTAGACTGGATTTTGTTATTGCCTGCGGTATTAACTCCTAAAACTTTGTGGTAACGCGTGGAAGCACCCAGAGGCAGAGGCCAACTTCATTAATGTATGTTTTGCAGAGAGTGTGTGTGACTGAAACAAAACTTCATGTAACTGAAGCACCTCTCAGCTCCTCCTCGGCGAAACAGTTTATAGGGTCAAAGCCAGAAGGTCACAGTTATTCACCTGTTATTACTTCCTGAGCATTACTGGTATTTGTCCCTGAACAGGAGCTAGAGCAGGCACGGCTGTGTGCTATAAAGCAGGTAGATGGTTCCTGGGATCTGTAAGGAGAGTACTAATGTTAAATTTAATCCCATTTCGTCCCTGGGAAGGAGTGAGCACACCTGAACATTAGCATTATTTGAAGGGCATTTAAGTGGCATCTGTGAAACGCATTTGGTTGATTTCCAGTCAGTTCCTGGTATGGGTTTCTCCTCTGCCACCTTTGGATCCTATAAAGAGACCAGAGGTGTGCTTGGCTCAGAGAAGCTGACCTTGCTTTAGGTCATATGTGAGGCTTGTTGAGTTTTGTGTTTGTGTTTTTTGTTTGGTTTTTTTTTGTACAGGCACAGCTCCCTTTTGTGTGGTTTATACTATACTTGTCTCCTGGGAAAGAGAGTAACTGTATTTCCTAAAATACAGAGTGCTTTGGAATACCTAACCCCCATCTGGATGTTTGGTGCAGGTACCTGCAAGTCCAGGATCCCCCTGGAAAAGGACCTAGTACTTTCAGAATGTGGTAATTCAAGCTGTCTCCAGATGAAGCCTCATAAGATGGGGGCACCTCAAATCTCTTGGTAGCACTGAAGTCATTGGTCTTAGTTCTTCTGCAAAACACTGTATGTGTTGTTGTGTGAGCTGGGTAACAGATGGCCCTTATTTCAGTTGTTTCTTGTCCCGCCATGCTCCCAAGGGTGAGGTTCTTGGAGAGAAGGCTCCCTTCTGTGTACGACAGACATGCCAGGCTCTTAGCTGGTTTTACTGGGAGCTGGGTGGCAGCTGACCCACATAAAGGTAATTATCTTTAAAGAAAGAGAACATACCAGCACCTAGTTTTTCACATTATACAATACGCAGTGTGTTTGTTCTGGTGTCTGAGCCTTGCCAGTACAGTCTGTGTGGATCCTCAACAACCCAATAAAAGCTAACTGAGGAGGAAGAGGTTTTCTGTAGGTTGTAAGGACACTGAGGTTGTTCAGCCTGGCCTGGGAAAACTGGTTGCATGAAATCAGGGCTTTTAAGGACTGAAATAGCACAATGCCTTAGTGAGCAGGAGCTGGGTGAGGACAGCATCCACTTGTATCCATGTGTGCTGCAGGGGTGGATCATGACCTAACCCCTGGGAAGCCCATGGAGCTGTGGCCGAGGTAGCCCAGGAAGCAGTGGGAGTTGGTGCAGCTCTATTAAACCTGCCCGATTTGAGGGAAATGGGGCCTGGGGTGGCAGCAGTTGTAGCAGCACTCTAGGCTGAGGCTGGACATGCAGAGCGACAGACTCCACTGCCCTCCGCCTTTCTCTTTGCTCTTGGCACAGCTCCTGCACACGCTGAGGGTCGTGCCTGGCCCATGCTGGCCAGCTGCCCCAGACCAAACAGAAGCCCAGAAGTGCCAGCGCTCAGAGCTGTAAAACTGGTGCAAGTGATTGTGCAGGCACAGCCTTAAAGGTTCTTGTCTTTAAATGTGTGTCTCTCTCTGCTTTTTATTTTATTAGTATTTTGGTGTGTCTCTCTAACCTTGAAATGCAGGTCTCCTGTATCAACAAGAAGGGAGATAAAATTCACTTTAATGGCTACAATTATATTTAACTATGTTGAGCCAATCTAGCAGAAAGAACAACATGTTCAAACTGGCAGTTTATAATGTAATGTCCTGTTTGGTGGTGAGGAAAGCGTTGCCTTCCTGGGGAGAGTAGATTTTTACAAAGGCGGTACAGCAAAGAAAGATTTAAAAACAAACGAACAAACAAACAAAAAAAGGTATCTTGAAAGCAATGCAAACTTTACACTGGGTTGATGAGATACCACATGTTGACCCCCCTTCCCCACTCCCCAAGGCTTTTGATGAGCCACTTGGCATATAGCAAGACTGTGTCAGCACCATTTTCTGAGAGGGTGTTTTTATTAAGTCCGTTGTGCCCCAGCAGTGCTAGAGCCACGGGGAGCGCTGGCTGGCAAAGCCTACACCTGCTTGTTGTGTGTGGGCAGGAGGTGGGGTTGGGCTTTGAGGGGGGGTTTGGTTGGTAGGTTTGGGTTGTTGCTTTTTTTTTTTCTTTTCTGAGGTCTTTTAGTGCTGTACTACTAGGTCTGACCAATTAGAGCAGCATTTCTAATGATGGGGGGGGGGAACATGTCTGCCCACATGGGGTGGGGATTTTTTTGGGGGGGGGAGGTGGCCCTTGGCAGCAGAGTTGTTGTGAACAGCTGGATCTTTTCCATGGGTGTCTGCAGGGTGTGCTGGTGGGGCTGCTACTGCCGGCACTGTGGAGTTAATCAGTGATCCAAGCAGGGCATCCTGCTTTCAC
>VZZY01022030.1:0-16058 GCA_013400335.1 Eurystomus gularis | reverse complement strand
TGCTGGAAGGTGGTGGGGGGGGGGTGCAAAGGTTTGGTTTTACTTTATTTTTCATATGGTACTACTAAGGGTACATTATACAAGCCCCCTGTGACACTTGCTCACTGAAGCCAACACAGGCACCACAATTATTCTACAATGTTTGTCCCAATCCCTGGAATAAGCCATTATCTTTATTACTAGTTCATGCCTGGACTTTGTGCTCATGTAGTAAATTAGAAGGAAATAAATTATCTAACCATGAGTTGGGTCTTTCATGAAGCAGTTTTAAGTTTCCAGGTTGGTTCTTTTTGTTTGGGGTTGTTTTTTTTTTTCCAACCCCCCCCCCAACACCCCATTTCACCTTTTTTTTTTTTTTTTTTTTGGAGAGTCCTTAAGGATTAGAAATTAANGGGGTTTTTGTACGTGTGGGGTTTTTTTATGACAGGCCATGCACCTAAACATTGAATTGTAGGGTCAGTTGATCCTACCAATGAGCCAGGCAAACCCACCCCAAATTGCTGGCAGTGCTGCAGCTTCCCTGCAGCCCTTGTGCAGGTGGAGCTTCCTTCAGGACAGGTTACTCACAGCGTCTTTGTTAAATCCTTGCTGCGCTATAAACTTAGAGTAGCAAATGAAACAGCTGCAGGTGAGAGTTTCGCTATAGCTCCTGCTCGGTGGGAACAGCGTGGCACAGCCAAATGCGCACGCTCACCGCTATAGCGAACCGCTACTATGCTTTTCCTTCTAGCAGATGGCAAAAAAAGTTCAGCAGCTTGCTTTCCCAGTACCGTGGGTTCCAATTGGGAAGGCTTTCTCAAGCAGCTTGCTCTAGGATAGGCATGTTTTGTCACTTTACGCAGAGAAATTCTCACTGGCAAGCTGTGTCACGCAGCATAAAGTCATCTTGACTCCTGCAGGAAGGCAGCTGCCACGTTCTGTCGTGTCTGCGCAGCCCTCTGAGGCACAGCCCGGTCTCAGGGCCGAGCTGTCAGCCCAGCAGCAACACAGAACCAGTCACTGCTGCGAAACTCCGCTTTGTCTGCTTGTGACTTCTGTGTGCGCCCTCCCCGCCGGCGCTGCAGTGGCTGGGGGCTTTAACTCACACCAAGGATAAACCCTTGTTACCTGTAGCCGCTACTAGAATGTGCGGTCTGTGCCTCCTGACACTTCAGCCGTGCAGCAATGGTGAATGCACAGGAGACTTCTTGGGGTCCTGACCGGTGTGAACATGGGCACGTGTGCCACAGCCGCCTCTGGGGCAGCTCAGGGAGAGGGGAAAACAACCACCACCCACCCGCGCCCTTCTAGAGCTGACGCGTAACACCTTTGCTCGCAGGCGGGAGCAGCAATGTAAGGGAATCCCAAGGCATGTTTCAGCTTCCTTCAGCAGAGACGTTCTGGGAATGATAAAACGTCTTTTCTGTTTGAAACAGGTGCAGTACTTCTTCAAGATTCTGGACAACTAACACCCTCCATCCTCACTCAACGCAGAAGACGCGCACGCAGACCTGGTGTGTTCATTCATTTATTTGTCCAATGTTTCAACCTGACTGAAATACAAGATCAACAAGAGCACTGTACTCCTGGCTATTGTTACATGTTAGAACATAGAGTTTTGCACTTCAGACAACATTTAACACCATTCTATGGGGTACTGCATTGCTTTTATAAAGTTTAAAATAAAGATTTATTTTCAAACATGTGACTTTGGTTTATTTCATACATTACACTTTCTTGCAGAAAAAATAAAATTGTACAACTGCATAAATATAAAATTCTTCCACCATGAAAATGGTTAAAACATTCAATAAAGACATTAGCACCACAGTGTGCGATGCCTCCAGCAGGAAAAAAAAAAAAAGAAAAAGAAAAAAAAAAGAAAATATACAAAGCAAAGAGTTATGCCTATCACGGGGGAGAGTGATAGTCTGACCCGATCTCTCACACAACATACTGGAGGATGAGGGAAAAGGTGGAGAGAGAGAAAGAGAGAGAGAGAGAGACAGCATTCGCTACAAAGCACAGTACACAATCATCTATTCTCTTTAACTTCACTTAAGTTAGTTTCTCCTGCCACCCCTCCAAATAAAATACCTTAACACCACGGAAAAGTCAGAAGCCTTATGGAGTGCTGTTAAATATAGTCTCACAGGTGGGCCTTTCTTTGAAAAGGAACAAAATAATGAGAAGTATCATGCCAGTTCTAGTCCCATTGAGTATTTACACCTTGGACAGCAAAAGTCTTTGCTCACGAGAAGTAGAAAACAGATACAATACATGGCTTGAAAAATGACCGAGTATGCATCTATAGTACTGTACACTAAATAAAATACACAAGGCAGCAATACTTAGGGGCCAGAAACACTGCTTACTACAAGTCAGTTATGGAATCATAATTTACAGTAAAAATGGGCATGTCCCAAGGCTCAATTTTGTTTTCCTTTGTCATTTACAGTAGAATAAATATTTGTCACTATTGCTACACTTTGTTTACATTCTAACCTAGTAAATGCAGAAAGCTAGTGTAAAGCATATAGATTACGTGTAGGTCCCATACGTATGACAGTTTTTTCAAGACTAGTAGGTTTTTTTTTTTTTTTTTTTTTTTTTTTTTTTTGTTTTAAATCTTTTTAAATGGCTAGGAGGAGGAGCGGGGTGGAAGGGAGTTGTGCTTACAATCAGCTGTTTTTAATGTCAAATTTAATATCAAAGCGTCCCTGGAAGCGGTCTTTGTCACTGTACTGGATGTTCTCCCCATAGGCCCTGCATTCCACACGCACCTCCATGTTGTAGGTCAGGTTGGTGAACTGCACTGCCACCAGCGGCTGCAGGTACCGCGGCTGCAGGAGCTTGCCGTAGTAGGGGTAGTACTGCAGGGCGAAGCCAGGGTAGTTGCCCATCCCATAGTACTCCACTGTGCCTATTTTGTCTGCATCCTCCTCTCTCTAGAGGTGGGAACAAAGAAGAACAAATGGCGACAACCACCCAGACGCTACTCTTCGCAGCCCTTCTCCCTAGCAGCATCTGTTGTTGTTCATCAAGACCGCAACCCCTCTTTGGTCGCCAGCAGGCGGCCAGCCCCATGGTGGAGCGGACGCTTGAGCGTGGCTACAGTGGCTACACGGTAAGCACCTCCCAGCACGCATCAGCCAGGAGACGGGCTTTTCTTTATATACAACCTCAGCTTTGTTGAGCATTCAGGAACCACCGCAACTTCCTGTTGTACCAATGCACTATCTCTGGCTAAATAAAACAGTTTGCTGTTTCTCAGCTGCTTTACAACGCCAAGTAAAATATCTCTTCCCTGGAGTCCCTTTTTTTTTTTTTTCCTTTCAGCCGTCCATGCCAAGTGCTCCAGTACAGCGCTTGGAAGAAAAATGGCTACTTCTGACAATACCTTTTACTATCTGGCCCTGCTTTTACCCCTCTCTGTGAGGAGGGCCGTGCTAACTTCATCCCTCAGCAACGGGGCTTTGAGAAACTCCTGCTTCAGAGGAGGCGAGAGCCCAAGTAAGAACCGCCCTCCTCATCTGCGGAAAGGCAGAGAGGGGTAACTACACCTGGACAAAGACTTGTCTTCCCCGGCAGCTTCCCAACTCTGCTCTACTGCATTTCAACTTACCTTGGCAATGCAGTGCACCGGGATGAGATAGGGGTTGTATTTTGCCATAACCTCTGCAGGGAGGCTGTCATTTGCCGGAGCCTAGAAGAAACCCAAAGCAAGGGGACGTTACACATCAGACACTTCTCTGCAGCCTGGAGCACCTCGCAGCAGCAAAGGTCAGTGGTGCC
This sequence comes from Eurystomus gularis, assembly GCA_013400335.1. Lineage (NCBI taxonomy): Eukaryota > Metazoa > Chordata > Aves > Coraciiformes > Coraciidae > Eurystomus > Eurystomus gularis. Next base: position 12,284 of record VZZY01022030.1, on the reverse strand, counting down.
AAACACGAGCCCTGAACAGGAATCCCTTCTAGCTCAGTACCAGAGGCAGCAGCTCCTGGTGGTGGGCTCTTGGGACAGAGAAGCAGGGTAACGCAATGAGAAGCAGGGGAACTTAACCTGAGCAGAGCTGTTGTCTGTTCTTAAGGCTTTTTACTGCTGTAAGGCAAGCAGATCAGACTGGTTTTAATTTTGTGATGTCACTGGGGAAAGCGCTTCACGGCAGAGCACTGGCTAGCGGGGCTTGTTTGTGCAAAGCCCAGGCAGTGGCAGGAATAGACACGCTGCAGGAGAATTTGCCACCTGCCTGCCAGATGTGTGCAGTCAGGAGTGGAAACACACAAGAAAGAGCAAAGAGTGGCATGGCCTGCAGGGAAAGACAAAGGCTCTGAGTGTGTCAGGGAAAGGTGGGAGTGCCAACTCTGATGTTGGTCTTTGGTCTCTAAACAAGACCTCGCAAGTCCCAGGTCTGCTTTACGCACACCTTGCCCAACACAAGAGCTACAGGGTCTCTGCTGGAGCGTGGAATGAGGAAAACAAATGCTGCCTTGGATACAGACATCATTTCTAAATGAAACATGAAACGTCATTCCTTGACTAGAGCCTGCTGTCTAATGCGGTCTGGAGCTCTTCAGAGCTCTGTGGCGAAGCAAAGAGGAACACATCAAACCCTTCTCTTCCCCAGTCATCACACATGCACATCGTAAAGTCATCCCACGACCAAGCACAGCACAATCCTGCTAGAGCACACCCACTGTTTCCACCCTGGATCAGATGAGCCAAAATGTAACGCATTTCTTTTAGCACAGGACAGGTTTCCTTCAAGGAAAAATGTTCAACTCGTTACCTAGACAGCACCATTCCCCGTCCTCAGCTGCACTGACGGGTGGTGGTGAAGGCAGCTCAGCACACCATTTGCTCTGTTTTCCATCCAGAAGATGGAGTGGCAGGTTTTGCGCACCACCTTACTCTACAGCATGTGTTCTGCCACTGAATTCCTAGAGAATTTTTTAGCATTTATATGTGTTGTGCGAAAAACTAGAAGTAAAAGCCGTTCCTGTCCAGATTAACACCCATCAGCATTACTGCAAACATGCCTTCAGGTGCAGCAGAGAGCAAGCAGGTGACAGAGACATCCTATAGTGTCTGGGAAGCAGCATTAAATAACCTAAAGATCTCCTCACCTTTCTTGCAGTAAGAGCTGTGCCTGACTCTCAGGTAGTTTACACTTTATAGCCCATGCTTCTTTCAGTCTGAGAGTTATTATTAGCACTACCTCATTTAATTAAGTGGTTTTAGCAAGGCAGGCAACTCAACACTGCCTGAGGAAAGCATGGAGTAGATGGGGGCATGACACAATGTACTGATCTTACTACAGATAGTCGGTCTGGAACCCATGGAAGCACACAGGAACTTAAAATGGATTTTATCATTTGAAGAAAATACCGTGTTAGAGCAATTCAGTTAGCAGCCTCAGAAGTTAGCAGATAAATAAGCAGGAGTTTGCACTGTGAAGTTCATTGCTACTTGTTACCAACTTGCAATGTGCAGTTTTCACTGTTTTTTATTAAGTGTTTCTAAAGCTAGTTACTCGAATCGCCTCACCATTTCTCCTCTGCAGAAGAGGTTTAATACCGATCTCTCTCCAGAGACAGAGCACAGCGAACCTCCAGCCAACTCCTCCTCCTTATCAAGTTGTTTCTACTAGAAAGGGAAGAGATACTTGCCTTAGGTTTGAAGCCAATAATTCTGTTGAGCTTGACGAGGATGCACGGTTTGCCCTCGCTGTATCCAAAGGTGGGATCATTTATTCCAGAACAGTTTTCCAGCCATTCACGTTTAAATCTGCAGACCTGCTTCTGGCCCTGGGCATCATTATATGGTCCTCTCTCTTTGTAGTCAGTAGGTCTGTCTGTCACGGTGGGAGAACGAAGAGACAACCGTATGCAACGTGACCTTTCGCTCGTCAGGAACAGCAACACTTTATGCTTTGCTGTGTAGTTTGGATTTCACCCTCATCCACATGGGTAAGTGACACCACCTTTTTGAGGCTGACACCACACATCTGCAACCAGCCACCCCCCCACATGTAGGCTGGTCCCAGACCAGCAAGTCTGCAGGGGTTTTGGTTTTTAACTGAAGATTCTTCCAGACGACAAGAGAACAAACACATTTGTAATCCACTGGCTCAGAGATTTTTTTTTCTGGCAGCTTTTACAAGCAGGTTCCCCTCAGATTTTATAAGCATGTATTACGAGGTCTCATTTGCATTATCACATATGATCTATTAAAGGTTAATACCTCCCAGATGATTTGCTGCATCGCATCAAGAGGACCGAGACCGGCTTTAGCAAAAGTCATCGGTAAAACCCCTGTGGCTTTCAGCGAGGATAAGGTCAGCACCATGTGCTTCTGAGAGTCAAGTGCAACTTTCTTCAAGGGAAATCTGGGAGTTGCCAACCATATACTGCTACAATGAGCTTCTAGGTACATCCCTGGCCAAATCTGGTCTGTCCAAACTGATTTAATGGGCAGCCATTTGACTGAAACCAGAGCCTGCCAGTTTACCAACATGATGTTGGTTACAGTAAAAGTGATAGCTGACAACAGGAGACCACCACTGCTCACCCTCAACTTCTGACAGACCTGACGCATAGCCCTCAGCTGCAGGAAACCATTGAGACTTACCCCCACAGTCCTGAAATACTATGCTTTCAGTTTGTTGTTCGGCATTGTAGTCCTTTAAGAACTTCTCAAGGTTCTTCACGTACGGCTCAAAACTTTTGGGATCGGAGGGAGTAAAGGAAATTTCTGTCTTTTGTACCTGGGGGATTTGAGTCAGTCCTAAAAAAAGCAAAATCAGGAAGAAAACATTAAGTACACCCCAGAGCTGCGCAGCCTCTGGGCAATGCAATGCACACGAAGAATATAACTCCTTCTAATAATCTCAATTTTTCAGACGTCAGGACTTGCACAAAACAGCTTAAGCTCACTAGAGGGGAGACTCTGACAGGCTCTTATCTCCTTTCCCACAACAGCCTGGAACATTTGTCACGATGTTTGCCTCACTGAGCAGATAAAAATCAATCACAGAATCCAGAAGGGAGGCTACAAGTCAAGGTTTTTCCTTGAGAAAAAAGGTCAACTGCAGGTCCCCTACCCACTTCTGCCTCCTCCTCAAGGACAGAAGGGAAGCTGTCTGCATGCAAGACCAACTGCACAAAATAAAGTCCCACAGAAGCCTACTCTTGCATATGTATCCCTAATAGGTTGACTTGAAAGTCTGCAAAACAGGCTATGCGTTTCGGATACATCAGAGCTGTCCATTCATGAACCCTTGCAATAGAAGACGAGAGGCTCCCCAAGTTAGGTATGGTCACTCTCTGTTGGCTGAAACCCACATTGTCTTTGCATAGCCTCCCTTGCAGGATGCAGGGCAGAGGACATTTTCTCAGTCCATAAATTCATCAGCCTGATCGCCTTCTCTGGTCTTTCCACTCCGTAAGCAGGTATTTCTTCTTGCAGAAATAGCCCACTGAGCTCTAATCAGAAGCTCATCACCAGGTATGGACATACCACCACACAGGAGAAATGTTTCAAAGACTCTCCTGGATTCTGAGCAGTACAACTAGCTCTGCTATTGACTTTGGAGGATGAAGAGAAAAGAAATGCATGGAAAGGAGACGGGACTAGATACAAGTGATGTCTACAGATGATGAAAAGTGCCAACCCCTTCACTTTTCGTTATGGGATTTGGAAATAGTTGTTCCCGTGTGAGGTTTAGGTCACATTTTAATTGAATGCATTGAGGCATGGCTAACACTTTAAACTTAGGTAATGGGAACTGGAGTTCATGCTGCTTTTGTGGCTGCCACCATAATTACTGAGGTCCTGACTTCTGTTCAGTTTGTCATCTTCACTTTAGCAAGAATAAGAAAAAGGAGAGGGGAGCAGCACTTGCTCTGACAGCTTTCAGAACTTTTCAGAACTGTTGCCAGCAAGTTCTCCTGGTGCAAAACTCAGGCAGCTTAGCTGGCTGGCCCCAACCCACAAGAGCTTGTGACTCCAGCCATTTTTCCAAAGCCACCTGAGTACTTNACAGAGTTGGAATTTGTAACCTAGGACAAAGATTAGCTTTGTTCCCCTAAATGCAGTTCCTAGTCACCAAAGATACTGAGATATCCAGTGAGCAGCTTGAGGTTTCAAGTTTTATTCCAGGAAGCAGCTTAACCGCTCAAAACTCCCTCGGGTACAGATCGACCAGGTTGAGTGTTACAAGTTTAGAAGCAACTTACTACTCCACTCGAATTGTGTCCTACCCTCCAGAGTCAGTGGCTTTCAGCCCCTTTTCAAGCAATTACTTGCTTTCTTGCTTCACAAACCATTATAAATAAATATATATTAAATAAGCTGGGTTCAATTTTAGTAAGAGACTTCAATCCCATCCTGCCAAACCCTCCTCATGTTACCCTCCTCAGCTGGGAAGCAACAGGCTCAGAGCCACTTGAAGTGGCTATCTGGAATTGCAGCAAAGACAGGCCAGGCCTTGGTTCCTCTCTTGCGTCTGCCTTTTCCAGAGTTCAAGTTACAGGTGTGTCATTCAAGTGTATAAATATAAAATTCAAGAAAGCTTGGCCAGGCTTGTTAAGCTTTGGCCGGGCAGTTAAGCTATTAGCTTTGCTCAGGACCTCAAAACATGAACAAACTCCCCCACCTCTGTTTTTTTGTCTTGTCCAAGGTAATGCATAAAGGCACCCACACAGGCATGGCAAAGGTGAAGGTCAGAAATACACACCCTGCAGAATCCATCTAGTAGAATATTCTTGTTCTCTGGTTAGGAGAGCCTGACCACTGACATGTATAGTCCAAAGCCAGCCCTCTGCCCCTGAGACAAGTGACTTAGTTGGGAGAACAGACTCCCATCCCAAAGCTTCCCTGTCTTGCAAACCTTTGCAGAATGGCACTGAAGTTCAAGCAGCACCTCCACGCAGATATTTCAGTGGTCAGCAGAAGAGAATAATTGCTCTTGCCAGGTGGACTCAGCCCTTAGCCATAGCTTGGCTGCTTTCAGCCTAACTGGGGGCATTTACAGGTGCATGGATGAACCAGACTGGGCCAGGCTTTGGTACAACAGGTGCTTGCTTTGCTTAGGGCAAGAGCAAAGCAGAGATCAGTATTCCCATTTACCAAGCAAGGAAGTAAATCTTTGTGAAGGTGAAAGACTTGTTATGAAAAATAGCATTATCCTGATTAAAAATGTGTTACTGGCTTCCACCACTACCTCCATTCTCACATGCCTGCAACCGACCAGACAGACACCTCTAAGCACAGGTTTATCATTTCCTTCTTTACTTTCCCTCTGTACATCCCACAGCCAAAATTAGCAGCTTCAGTGCTGTTAGCAGAGCAGCACCATCACTGAATCCTTTTAAAGCAATCTTGTCCAAAATTTAAAAAGTGTGTTGATTTGGTGTAACAAGAGGAAGTTCCCTCTGCAGAACATGTCTGTAACCCTTGTGAAGCTTCTCATCCCCGTAAGGGAACTGAAACCAGTAAGGACAAGAAAAAAATTACAAGGCTGACCCATTTCAGTGCTACCAACCATGAGCTGTTAGATACCTAACAGAGTATGTGGGTCCAATGGGTTACAGGCATGAATAAGCCTCTTAGGGGCTTCATGCACATGAAAAAGACATTCATAAGCAAGTCCTAGGGGGGAAGAAACAGCCACAAATGCTTTCATAGTCAGGAGTCTGAACAACCCTCATGTTCAGACTATAAACTGTTTACTACAGTTCTGCATCTCATCACCACAGAGATGCAACGTGGTATTACATGTGGTGATGCTGTTCTTTGCACATGGAAGAATCAAGTTAATTATTGCTAAAATACTGATAAACTACTTTAGAAAATTTCTGCAATTGGCTCTCTGAGCGCATCGCCAGGAAATACGATTCCTATCTTCACTTGACTGGCACTGTCCACAGGAGTGATGCCTTGACTTTGTAACAGACGTCACCTTCTGTTGGCTTTCTAACTCCATACGTATGTACAAAGATACCAAAAGCAGGCATGTAAAGTCATCATTTTTTTCAGCTACAGTTCTACTTTCAAGACACCATTGCAGATTACAATCACATTTATTCAAGTTCATTTAAAACCAGACTCTCCACACAGACTTTATCATTCTAAGCTGTCAGAGGAAGACTTCAGGAAAAAGTGTCACGAGAACAAAGAGGAATAAACTAGAAGTGAGAAGTCAGGGTTGCTGTTCGGAATGGTTGTGTAAGTCCATAGTGACCCCTCTTGCTTCATTATGCAACGCTTATTTCAAAGTACCATGTAATCTTGGTTCAGAATGAGAACTCCGGCGGGTCATCTCCTGGGATGACACAGATGACAAACTGAGTGATCAACACCATTCCTATGTACTACCCCCCCATAGCTCAGTAAATGAGGATAGACTTTAAAAGCCTCCATACCATGTGATGTCCTTCCAAGCTTCCAGGTACACTCTACCTCATCCCCAAAGTGCAAAAAAGCAGGTGCAAGTTTTCTACAAATGCACCAAAATGTGCTTGGGAGATAACATCCCTGGAGCTTGAGATTAAGGGATTTTTCCAAATATAGGTGCTGAGACAAGAGACAGATGTGGAAAAGCATGATTTCAGAGGAGGCAGCACACGTTCCTTGGGGTCTTCCTACCCCCTTCCTGCTGCTACCCAAGCTAAGTAAGTCAGGTGGGGAATATACACCAGAGCTCAGCACCTGAAGCAGGGACACCTGAAATCCCCTGGCACAGGGGGACTAAGCACATGTTCTTCCTTCCAGCTGCCACCTAAAAAGCACCTTGGGCAGCAGTGAGCTCTCCCACTCCTATGCCAGCTGTGGGGATGGGATGCCACCTTTCACAGTATGCACACCACAAGATGGCAGGATACACAGCCCAATTTATATTGGGGTGGGGAAGGGGAGGAGGAGAATGGAGTATTATTTTTTTAAACACTCAGAGTGCCGGGTTTAAGGGGCAATATCCTCATCCTTCCCTATTAGCAGGGAAAGTCCCCTGTGCTTAAAGCAGAGTCTGAGCCTGCAGCACACATGGAACTGAGAGCTGGGGCTGTCGCGATGGCAAGGCTGGACAAGGTGAACTGCACTGTCCCTTCCCCCACTCCAAGACAAAAAGAGAGGAGGGGGGAAAAGTATAACGGAATAGTACAAAACTCAGCTTGCCCTGAAGCCCTGTATAACATTCCTGTTGTGTTCAATGCAGAAACCAATTAGCATATTAATGATGCTTGGCTATAAAAATAGCACTTTCTGGCTTTCAATGTTATACCCATGTCAATAACTCAATAAAACATCCTGTAGGTTGTCACTGTTATGAAACCTGTCGTATTTCTGAGTAAGAATGGTATTATAGCAGCCCCTACAGCATTTTCTTGCTAATCCTGAAGGGAAGTGTAGTTTACCCTTTCCTAGCCATTTGGGCTGACACAACAGTGACTTCCTCAAGAAGGACAGAGCTGTGTTTGGGACATCAGAAATCCCTGGATTGCCCTGCCACATAGTGCTCTCCCTTGTGCTGCAAGCACACATGCTCTTCTGACAACAAACACACATGTGGGCATGTTCACTCCTGCATTTGGTGAGCATCAAACCCGAATTTTTTTGTCATCTGGGACCCATGCAGACTATGAACTACATAAAATAGGGTGTTGTGCAATTCTAATTTCCGGTTCTTGTGGGAAGATCTGCAAGCCAAGCAAGTATACTGGGAACTTGATAGAGCTTTGGATTTTCCAGGAAGCCAGAAAAACACAGTTTTATTCTTGTTACAGTGCTCTGTCCTTCTGGTAATTATTTCCTTGAAGTTGTATGCATGTGCCATTAGAGCTTGGTTTGAAACTCTGTTTATTGTGCTGCCTACTGTCAAGGAGATGGATTTTGTTCCCCTAATTTCAGTGTACGTCCTGAAAGCCCATACAAAGATCCCTGACAAGCTTTTCATTCTTCCTCCATTTTGATTCCTGTAGCACATGCTATACAAGTCTCAAAATTCAGTTCCTTTTTTGGTTAAAGAAAAAGATAAACCCCAGAAAAACTGGCACAGTATGTAACAGAGATGAATAAAAATCCTCTGCAGGCTGAGATTTTACACAGAAATTTTACCTCAGAGTTGCTTTGAAACTGGAATCACAAACGGCTATTAGAAAGAAAGCAGTTTACCTAGAATGAGTAATTACGTGACATCAGGCTAAACAGCAGGTCTATCTGGATGTGACCCAAGATCCATGGGCTTCTCCACTAATTATTTCACGTCTGGTGAGACCACTGGGCTTCAGCCGGGGAAAAACACATTATTAAAATAACTACTCCACCATTAGCCACATTGGCTTTTCAGACACAGTTAATGGCTCTGGGCAATATCAGTGACAGTTTAGTCTTTCCTGCAAATGTCAGAGCCCATTGCAGAGATGGAAACTGCCGCTTTCAGTGCTTAAGATGGCATTTACCCCAGCCACGCTGGTACTTCAAGAAGCGCTGCACACTAACACAGCAGTTCCAGCCTCTGTCATGTCTTTAAAAAGTGCTGGTGGAAAAGCAGTCATCTGAAAAAGATGATTCTTTGCTGAGATAAAGCACCACTCGGTGATGGTAACATTCCCTGTGTTGTTAGGGCAGGGAATAATCACAGCAGAGCACTGCAGGCAGTGGGGCTGTAAGACACCATGCGACACTAGAGCCAGCTTCTGTAGCTACAAGCCATCAGCCTCACAATTGTCACTTAAATACCACTGTTATTAAAAGCTTCTGAACTGTTTTACAGAGCAGCTGGAGACAGATCGTTACCATCCCTGGTGCCAAGCAGCCTCAAGGTCATTTGTAATGTGGGAAAGCAGCAGACACACAGCTCCCCCCCTCCCGCCAGCTCCGCGCTGCCGCTGGCTGCGGTGGGAATCAGCGCAGCAGAGCCTGGACGGGCAGAGCGGGGAGCCTGCAGCAAGAGCTAGTTGCTCCATTTTTCCCTACCCAGGCCAGCCTGACCGCAGGCACTGCTCAAGTGATCATTTCACTTCTGAGCAAAGACGTATTTTATCTAGTAAAGATAGGTCATGCATCAGAAAGGACAAGTCCCACCTTTAGCCTTCCGTGACCCATTCAGCAGAAATAGCCATTAGTAAATGCTACCGCCTCCTCTACACCACACAGCGCAGTTTGGTGTTGGCTCATACAGTTCAGTAAGCATGCCCCAGAAGTGGTGCTGTTCCCTTTCCCCTTGGGCACCCCAGTTTCACAGGTAGAGTTAACATTTTGCCTTTGTCCCCTCACTTACCCATGGGAATACAGTGGCTATGAAGAAAGAAAAACTGAACTGACGCTTCCTCATATAGCTCATTTGCAAGTAAAGCTCCCTAGCCTCATTCCCTCGCTTTGGGTTAAGGGAAGGGAAGAAGAGCAATCCAGGTTTGAGCTCCTCTCAGACAAGAGGCGTATTTCATGTGATGCAACCTTTAATTCTAGCAGGATTGCCTTCAAGCCCCAGTACTGTTAACACAGAAGGCTGAGAACATACCCACCCCCTACAAATATGTGTTGCAGCAACGATATGCTTATTTCATCCTCCTTCTTGAGGTGAGTAACCAAACCGCCTCCCCAGAGCAGCCTGCACCAAGTCAAACATGGGCCTCCTGTTTAGTTACCTGGAGGTGCCACTCGATCCTGGTATTTGGGCTCAAATTCACTGACAGTGAGCAACATCACCTGGATGGTCCCAATGAATATACCTGCCAGGCAACCGTAGAAGATTACATAGAAGAGGAGGATCTTAACTGCAAGAGAAAACAAACAGAAAGAACAATCAAATCAAGCCCTCAAGGCAGTCACACTTCAGGACAGTATTTCCAACCTTTGCCACTTGCAAGAAGAGCCCAACACACTGAATTCAGATGGCAAGCCCTGTTGCAAGAGGCATATATCTAACAGCGAGATTATGCCCTGATACAGACAGAAAACATGTCACTCCAGTTGTTGAGGGAGCTGGAAACATGAGTCCCTGAAAACCTAGAACTCCGTTAATAAGGTTTTGAGATTGTAAAGCAGGAAGGTTAAACCATGTTCCTCCATAGCTTAAAGGATCCCTTGGCAGACCCTGCACTACTACTACATGCTATCACAGGCAACAGACTTCCACTGAAGAAGCGCCCAACAGCAGGAAGCCAAACTACAGGTATGCTCTGAAGGAAACTCATTCTGGGACCTCAAAGCTATTTCCTGAAGACTCTACAGAAAATGTTTCATTTGGGTTTACAAGCAACTATAAAGCCTGATCTCCCCTGTAGTATGACCTCCATCAAAGACAAGGGGAGCAGAATTTGGGCCCAAATCAGCTCCAGTACTCAATCTCAAGTATAGGAAAGTACTCAGACGTGTCACAGTACTGCACATTTACTGGCCTTGTATGCCTACAAAGGCATTCCAGCACTGCTTACACCAATTAAAAAGAGAATTTCACAAGAAGAAAGATTGAATTTAGCCTTGGTCTAGAGGCAGATACCTAGAATAATCGGGGGGGTGGGGGGGTGGACAACAGATTGGAGAAGCTGGAGATACAGCATGGCTCAGACTCTTGGTATCAGTTACCAGTTCATAAGGATTATCTCAACCGATTAACTGCACAGTAACATGCCATACTAGGCATCACCAGGCCGCCTACGGACAGGATAAGCCGGCCCATGCCAAGCAACTATATGCTAATTGGGCTACAGGAACATGCAGGCCAGCGCAGAGGCTAAGGAGTTCTTGAAAGAGAAACCTGCTTGATCTTCAACTGTCGTCATCTAATTGCAAACAAAAAAGAGGTGGTTTCTTTGAAGGACTTGAAGCGATGAGCTACAAGGGAAGGGGAGGAAGCAGTAGGTGGAAGATTCCTCCTCGCTTCCCAGCTCCATAGGAAAAAAAGCTCCATCACTGGAGAAGCCTCCCGATGAAAGCAGACAGTTCTGGTTGCATTCTTTCCAAGTCTATGAAAGACAGGCGTGCAGGAAGGACAGTCAGCGACACGAAGGCTGAGGGACACTGTCAGGAAGGCACTCCATCCTCTCGTCTTCCTCATGTGCACCAGAGGCAGGGGAGGTAGCCAGGGCTGCAGGGCAGAGCTGGGTGCAGTAATGTGGTGCTCCAGGAGTTAAAAGCACTCTTTGGTATCCAGGCAGCGTAAAGCAAATGCTGTGACGTCAGGGACGTGTGGAAATTTTTTCCAGAGCACGGTCATAGGAGGTGCTGTTGTAACAAACCAAACACTAATGCTGTTGTCTGCAGCGTAACGCCTTTGAGTTTTGTAACATCAAAAGGCAAACGCTGGGAGGTAGCTTATTTAATCAGGTTCCCAGCCAGGATGCTCTTAACGCCAAAGACACCTTAAAGGTCAAAACCACTCCAAGGTCTCAGAAAATACACAGTGGATCTAGCAACCGAGCACAACAGGGTTGAACTAGAAAGCTTCCCGCAACAGGTAGGCTTATAACAAAGGAATCAGTTCATCAGCCTGCAAATCAACTCCGCAAATGGAGATCAGTCCTAGGCGGATAGGTACGGGGGCTCTGAGAGAAGGACTGGGTTCATCCTCTGCGTTTGAAGCACTGCGCAGTTGCCTGGTGCCTCAGGAGCAGAAAATACCTATCCATGCGCACCCACAACCCAATTCTGCTCACGTAAAGATAGAGCAGAAGCCTGCTCTAGTCCGCCCGCCTTCCAGAGCTAAAGCTGGCAGCTCCGGATGTGGCACCTCCAGCTGATCCATTACAACAGGAGCTGAATTCAACATCGCAAGGGTGGCACACCAGCTGTGGCTGGCAGCAACTGGAAGACTATTTGCGTAAAGAAAATGTTAAAAGCCTCTAAGTGCTATTTGTACAGTACCTAATAAATACCCATCAGCATTTAATCACATATGCACATATGGCCGTTTCCTAATTGCAGAAGCATTAAAGGCCAATTGTTCCGTCTCGACAAGGTACAATTAGCTCAGTTTCCTTTATCCAGAGAAAAGGGGAAAAAAACAAAACAAAACAAAAAAGAACCAAATAGCAAAGCCACCTTGAAGCCTAAGGCAGCTGCCGGGTGAAGGGGCAGGCTCCCCCGACAGCGATGCTCCCGGGCCGGACCAGCCGCCGAGGAAGGAGACCCAAGGACGAGGCGCCCTCGCCAAGGTCGGCGCGCCCCGGGCTCCATCCCGGCGCCGGGGGCTGACCCTGCCTCACCTCCGTCCCCGCTTCACGCCGCAC
>VZZY01022029.1:6805-18088 GCA_013400335.1 Eurystomus gularis | reverse complement strand
GTTCAACAGGATGCTGTGGAAGAAATACACAAAAAATACAGTTTGCATAGTGAGAGATGAAGATGAACCAGGGCCATCACAAGAACAGGAGGAAGAGACAGAGGTGATCACCCAATCCCTACCCCTGAGTGAGCCACGAGATATGCGAAAGGATTTCAGACATCTTCCAGGCGAGCAGATTATCACCTGCCTGCTCCGATGCTGGGGTAGTGGGGCCAGTAGTCTGGAATAACAAGGGATCCCTGTCTACGATCCCAGCCATGTCATGGACACCTCCCACTGGACCAGGTTGCTCAAGGCCTTATCCAACCTGTCCTTGAACACCTCCAGAGATGGGGCATCCACAACCCTCCTGGGCGACCTGTTCCAATGTCTTACCAGCCTTAGGGTAAAGAACTTTCTTCAAGTTTCCAATCTAAATCTACCCTCTACCAGTTTGAACCCATTACCCCTCATCCTATCACTACAGGCCACAGTGAAAAGTCCCTCCTCAGCCTTCTTGTACATCCCCATCGGATACTGGAAGGAAGATGATTTATAATTATTTGAATGATGAGCAGCACCCATGGATCCAGACCAAGTTCAATGCACACCACCCATGTGGCAGAAGTTCCTGTGAAGTGCACCACCTTCATATACCAACTCATTGGCAGTAGTGTCCTGGAAAGACGGCCAGGAACAAACGGTGGATGAATTGGCTGGCCACCTCTGGATATACAAAGGAAGTATCTGTTCCTCCCTAAGGGCCTGCGTTTTGGCTGTGAAGGAACTGTCCCAGGAGGTCCAGCAAATCAAAGAAGACATGTCCTACTCTCAACCTGTATAGCCTATTAGGAGTAGATGCTCCCCTGCCCAAGAGAAACACCATGGAAGGTACACACCACAGGGTATCTTCTGTGGTTCTACCTAGGTGACCATGGAGAAGACACAAGGAAGTTGGAAGGAAAACCCACTTTGATCCTAGCTGGACAAGTACATGAGTTATGAGGGAAAACAATCATGAAAGGGGAGTCTTCCAAGAAAAATGCTGCTCCAGTTTCCAGTGGGAAATTCCCCTAACAGAATAGAAGGGCTACCTAAGGGTCAGGCAGGGCCACGCAGTTGGGCTGGGTTGACGCTGTCGCTCGGAGCTAACATGATCTGTACAGTTTCTATCACTTGCTTTATATATTGTTTCATTACTGTTATTGTTATCACTGTTCTTTCTACTTCTCCTTTTGCGTTGTTCTATTAAATTCTCCTATTTCAACTCACAGGGTTTTGTATTTTCCTCCCTTTTCTCCTTCCTATTTGGGGGGTGGGGAGGCAGCTGGCACAGCTGGCGAGCAGCCATGTAGTGCTCAGCTCATGCTGGGTCTAAACCACAACAGTAGCCTATAATTTTGGATTTTTTACTTCATTAATTTTCATTATGTTGAACAATAACATCTGAGTCCATTCTGAAGAGTTTCAGCAATGATACTTAAAATTAGCCAATTCAGAAATCTAATCTGTTTCTTTAAAATCTCAGCAGATGCAACTACTTATAACTTCATGACTACAAAACAGTTAAATCAAATCTCTAAGGAGTGAACCTCAAAAGACTCTCCCTTCAATCAGAAAATCAGTCACAGACTCTGTATTCCTAAATTACTCAAATTTTAGTTCATATAGCATTTTCATACCTTGTTTATATAACTACATCACAAAAATACCATTCAGTACTTCAAGTCCTCTGCATAGCTTTCTCAAGTTCTTTTCATATAGGTATGGATTTACACTTGGCCCTGTGACTGCAAACTTCTTACCTCTTAGAGCCATTTTCTTCCAGATTGATGTCTCAGGTAGGCTAAGCCATTCAACTTGTCACCCCACTTTGTGTGCTGTACTTCATAACGCCTATTAAAATACTTTTGCTTTGCATGTGCTTTGATCCCCACTTTATTTGTCACTAGATTCTATTCCTCCTTCAATTCTGGCTTTCAATTTCATATTTCATCTTCCTCATCCAGCCTTTCTTCTACCTTTATTTCCAACTATAAGTTTTAATTAAGTGTATACCAGTGTTACCCACAAAGGAAAGACTGCTTTCCACAGCATATACATCTACCTTTATTATTATTGTACTGGACATATCAGTGCTTAATGATAACTCATATATTACCACAAAGATGGGCAAAGTGATCTAAACATTAAGTCTTTGTTACTCACTTCATGGCATTAACTTCCATGGTCACTAACAGGAAGAATTTTAGACTCCCGAACCCTCACTACACAGCTACTCTTCTTTTAAAATAGCTGGCATAGGGTGAACAGACAGCTGGAACAGGATTAACTTCAACAGTTGTTAACAGGACAGAATGTTGTTTGCTCTGACATCTGTCTAAGTCATGTCAGGATGAATATTCAGCGAAAACCCTTACCCCATTTATTCTTGTACATCATCTATTGTGTCTGTAATCTTTGCTGACATGATTAATACTAATGTTAAAGATCCATGTTCTCATATATTATGAAAGTCAAGCCCTTTGATTTCTACTGGAAGTACTAACAGTGATGAGAGAATGACAATAAGTCAAGGAAGAAGTACTCAAAATAAGTCTTCATTACAATTTTAAGTCATGAGTAAATTATTTAAATTCTTTGGTCTCCCCGTGACTCATCTCTAGGACTTGTAATTTTTTCCTCTTAAGGATTTGCAGTTGTCTAAATTATAAAATCTGTAGAAGGAAAGTATATAGAAGAACATTATTAAACATAATGTGGGGCAAAATCTTCAGTACATGCAAATACATAATTCCACTGGATAAAATGAAGATTAATTATTTATAACCTTATAATGATCAGTGTCTTACACTTCCTGACTTTTGCCAGGACTTGTCAAATGACTTACTGAAGTAAAGAATTTCATTAAACTACAATAACAAATCAGTTTGATAACATACTGTTCCAAGATCAGAGAAAGCACTGAGTGAGCAGATACTTGCTATTTGGAAAAAAATTAATGACACTTCGTTGCTGTTCTATATAATGTTTGGCATATTCCCATGTCCTGTAAAAAGAAAAAAAAAAACTAGACGAGAATGTGTGGGGCTGAAGATATGTCAGTTTATATCATACAGCATAAGCTTCAAAAATACCAATCACAGTGTGAGAAAATAACAGAAGATTGGCAAGGAGGACTGTAAACACGCTCAAGAGACTTGCAGCTGAGGCACCAGAAAACACATATAGCACACTAATTGTTGCTCACTTTGTATGCTTGACGAGTACAATATCTGTGTTTGGACAACTTTGGTCTGTGAAGGACTCAGAGGCACCTTATGCTTGAGATTCCTGCCCTGCTGTGGGTAAGATCAGTGAAAAACTGCATCTGCAAGAATCCTTGATATACAGGAGAAAGCAGCATGTTTAAAAGCTTTTTTGCTCTCTAGCAAGGCCTGAGCTCCACAATGCCTGTGTCCCCACCTGTGTGCCCCTGCCCTTGTGCCTCTGCGGAGATTCCCCAGTTCATAAGGTAACAAGAATAAATCTACTATTTGCATTTCAAACATGGTTTTGTGGTTGTTCCTGTGTCCTGCCTGTGCTGGCTCACACAGAAGGCCTCCAAGCACAATAAAGTATATAAGAACCAATATACAGAAGGCTTGCCTAACTACCAGGCATGTAAAAAGACTAAGCTAAATATTGATGCAGTTCAAGCAAACCAAGGACATGATGTTGGGTTTTCATATCCTATGCAAATGCTCTACTGAGTAAGCTACTACTGCACCTCTGAAGAATTTGACACTGAAGATTAGGAAATTCTTTGTATTTTGTCTAGGACTTTGGAAATTAATTTAACAGCTGAAAAAACCATACAAAATAATAATAATTTTTAAAAATCATTCTTCCATACTGTAGTAATAGTTTAATGGAATGACTGTTTTGAAAAAGTATTCATAATACCACAATCACTGCTCTACTTGTCTCCTTTAATGCTTATAAAATGTATACACAGAAGAGAATTCGTCCCTTTACAAAAATAAACCAATAGCTTTTGCACTCAGAGAAAAGGGCTTGTTCTAAGACTTGTACTAGAGTTTAAGTGGAACACATTACTGCCTTTACAGAGGAGTCAAGTACTTAACAACAACAACAAAAGAATGGGGAGAACAATGTGTGGTTGTACTTAAGCATCCCAATTTAATTAATCTCCCAGTCTTTAAATGGATAAATAGAAAATGCAGGGTATGACAAAGCTATCCTCAGCATAAAGATACCAAGAGCACAGATGTGTATTAAACCTAACAAATGAGACAAGCACAGGCACATAAGCTAAGTTGCCTTTTCTTCCTACAGAAAGAAAAAAAAAATATATCCACATTTTTTTTCTATTGTAAATCCTTTGGATATCTGCTGTAGTAAGGACTAGATAAGTAGAAGCTTCTTTGTCTTTTCGTGACCACAACTTGAAGTGCTGGGGCCTGAGCCGTAGGCCCTGAACCAAAGTGGACCTATGGATGAACCTCACAACCAAACAATATATTTTCTTATAGTAACCAGCAGAAGACTTTTCTCTATTTAGAGGCATGCTGCAAGACCGTGGGACCCGCCACCTGGCCTTGCTGAGAGATATGTGATTAAAACCAAAATAGATAGAGATACCCCTCTGGGTTCCTCCCTAGGCCCTGGACAGGCTTTGGGCAGAATCCAATAGGGAGGATAACACCAGGTGTTCCTGCATTTGAAATTTTGGAGGTCATTTATTCAACTGTATAAAAGCTGGACCTGTTTGCAGTGACTTTGGATGCCTCACCTACGAGTGGAAGCACTGTGCAGGACCTCCCAATTGCCAGGACAGGTTCTCCAAATCCTTGCTGCAACCGGGGCTCCCCAGCAACTGTGGATCTGGATGATGGTAATGTATTAATAAGGCAATTGGCAATGTATCTCTCTCTTAATCACTATAGTTACTTTCATGTAGTAATGATTAGGTTCATTACCCTGCTTATTCCCAGTGCTGCTAATCATAGCGCTTCATTTCTGTATCCTCTTGAAACAGAGCAAAATAAGCCTCTATTATTTGTTGGTGTATATGTTCTTTCTGTTGACCCTGTCAATTGGCAAAACAGAACTTCAATGGTTAAGCCTACAAATTGTCTTCTTATGGTCAAAATGAACAGATATAACTTAGAATTAATACACGAATTGCAATACAAAAGAATGCAGAAGTAAGAGCAGGCAAACAGGCTGTTTTCATTAAAAAAACCAACTTATTCCTTCTTGGCAAGTCTTACATAGGTTGTACACTTCCAGCAGCCCAGGCCATTAATGTAAGTTCAAGCAACCCAACAGTAGCAGGCACCTCTCCATGTTTCTAGTGGGTTTCCAAGTACTCTCAGTTTGGAGGTACTCCACACTTTTTAAGCAGTTCGGCTTAGCACTAGTCTACAATGAAAAAAAATCCCTTACAATTGCATAATCAATTTGGTTCCTTGGGTTCCACTCATCGTAAAATGTAGTTTAGTGAATGAACTCCATAGCCCTGTGGAAGGTTATACTCCAGCCTGACATATGGTTGATAAAAAACAGAGCTTACCTTTATTGGAGTGACTGCCAGAACTTTACCCAGGGGCACATATATTTTGACAAAATCTTGCTTCAGAGTACCAGATGTTTCTGCATTTAAAATGACGTTATTTTTTCTATTCAGAGATTAAGACAAGGCACAATAATTTGCAGAGGTAACGGTTACAAACTAATTTGGGAGGGAAACATGGAGGGGTATAAATTTTCTTTATTTGAAAGCTCTAGAGACAAAGGTATTTTCTCAGCTTAGCATTTAGTACTTTGTCACTTGCATAAATGGTACTCTCCTGCAATTTGATAAATATACTACTAGGTTTTGGAAAAAATCTTATCTTTTGTCATTTGAAATTCCTGCAGCAGCACTCTCCATCAGATTTCAAGGGAGTCAGAATTAAAAGGAAGGAAATATTACAATACACAAAATCTGAAATTATTGTATGTCCATATGTTTAAAAAGAGAAAACATTTGATTATACCTACTGAACACAATACTCAAACATTTTCCCTATGGCAATAAACATAGTCGCAAGGCAGTGTTAACATATAGAAAGAGTACCAAAAGTATTTAAAAAACCCCTTTTTTACTAGAGGTAGATGAGAACAAAATCTAACAGCTTAAGAATTTCTACAGGTTCTACCCTATTCTTACATAAAATTTTAAAATGGAATTTCTCAGTTTTTGAAAAGTCACTATTCTCAACTTTGTAATGTTATTCTCATATCAGAAGTCAAACCAACATTCCGTTTTTAAAGTGTACTTTAGATTAGCAATATATGGGTTGATAACAATATGTGATCAAACCTGACATGTTTTAAGTGTTTTCCCCTCAGCGGGAACATGATTTTTTGTCAGAATACCACTATGACAGTACAGTTTTCACCAAATCTGTAACATAAGTAACTACATGATAACCTGCATCAAAGAAAGACTGCTACATTATTCTTATTTTCATCTAGTTATGCATGAAATATATATATTCTAGCTACATGTGTGCACATTTTATCACATTTCGCCATCCAGAGATACAGACATCTTGACATCAAATTTATATATTAAAGAACTGGAGTTCAGGTGGAGTATACTAAATGCAGGCAGTTGTTTCCTCTGAGAATTACTCTACAAGGGCTGCCAAAATATTAACTAAAAAACATGCATAACAAGTGCTTATTAATTATCAGTAACTGCAATTAAAATTAGTGTTAAAAGCTAGCATTTTTTACATGGTCAAAAGTTTTCAGAGACTAAGCAAAGGAGGACCTGGTTCATACTAAGCAATTTGCTCCTACAGGCAGTAAATCATTCTACCCCAGCAAACTAACTCTTTAATACTTTAAAGAGTCATGACTTACAAAATGTGAATAGAGAGTTCATGTAGAAAATGTGTAAATAAGTAACTAAATCTGTTTCCTCTATTATTGCTATGTTATGTAATCTTCAGAAGACACATACAGTTTGTGAAATATTTCCACAACACATACAATTTGTGTGTTGGAACAGCCCTTACCATGTTATGACCAACAAGAAAGCCACTCATGGTAAAAGGCATCTTGTTTTTAGGGCACAAGAGTTAGTCCAAGGGTGGTATCACGTTATTCAGCCAGGTCCTCTTACTACAAACATGACAGTAGAAACACTGCTTGAGACACCTTGGAATAAGCAATTGTGGCACAGAGGATCTAAGTGAAATTTGTCCATGAAAACATGGAAGTACCCAGCAGTTCATTTTACTTACCACGCACAAACTGGCTGCTTAAACATGAAATAACATTACAATCATGCAGCAGCAAGAACCACACATTTATAAGTCACCATAAACTAGAGGTGTACACCATGGGTCAATACTGGTTTCAATCCTGTTTAACACCTTCATTCATGATCTAGATGATGGGTCAGACTGTGCACTCATCAAGTTTGCAGATGGCACAAAACAAGGAGTGGCACAACCACAGGGTTGTGCTGCCATCCAGGGGGACCTTGAAGCTGGAGAAATGGGCTGATAGGGGCTTCATGAAGTTCAGCAAAGGGAAAAGCTAGCCCTGCATCTGGGAAAGAATAAGCCATACACCAGTATATGCTGCAGGCTGATTGGCTGGAAAACAGATGCACAGAGAAGCACTTGGTTGTCCCAATGGACACCAAGTTGAACATGAACCAACAGTGCACCCTCACAGCAAAAAAAGTAGAACTTTAAAAATTTTAATAACTAAAATAAAATAATAACAATAATAAATCTAATAATAATAATAATGATTGTGATGAAAAGGATTACAACAAAAAGAGAGAGAAATAAAACCCAAGAAAGACAAATGATGCACACTGCAATTGTTCACCACCTGCTGACCAATGCCCCAGCATTGATTAGCTCCTCCCAACCAACTCCACTGTTCAGACGCTGAGCATGACATTGTGTAGTATTGAATATCCCTTTGGCTAGTTCAGGTCAGCTGTCCTGACCATACTCTCTCCCAGCTTCTTGTGCACCTGCTCGCTGGCAGAGCACAGGAAACTGAAAAGTCCTTAACTTTGGATAAGCACTACTTAGCAACAGCTAAAACATCAGTGTGCTACAAACATTATTCTCATACTAAATCCGAAACACAGCACTGTGCCAGCTACTAGGGAGAAAATTAACTCTGCCCCAGCTGAAGCCAGGACAATTCCTGAATTCTAATACTTGAACTTGAGGAGCATAAGTGGAATTTCGAAATTAAATACTGTCTCATCTCATCCACCTGGATAAACTGGCTGCTCATGGCTTGGATGGACCCACACTTCATTGAGTGAAAAACTGGCTGGATGACTGAGCCCAGTAGTGAATGGAGTTAAAGCCAGTCAGTGGCCAATCACAAGTGCTCCCCAGGCCTCAGTACTAGGGCTAGTTCTGTTTAATATCTTTATCAGTGATTTGGATGATGGGATCAAAGGCATCCTCAGTAAGTTTGCAAATGACACCAAGTTAGACAGGTATGTTGATCTGCTTGAAGGTAGGGAGGCTCTACAGAAGGATCTGGACAGACTGGATCCATGGGCTGAGGTCAATGGCATGAGGTTTAACAAGGTCAAGCTTGGTCACAACAATTTCATGCAATGCTACAGGCCTGAGGAAAAGTGGCTGGAAAGCTACCCGGAAGAAAAAGACCTTGGAGTGTTAGTCAACAGCTGACTGAATATGAGCCAGCAGTGTGCTCAGGTGGCCAAGAAGGCCAATAGCATCCTGGCTTGCATCAGAAACAGTGTGGCCAGCCCAACTAGGGAAGTGATTGTCCTCCTGCACTCAACCCTGGTGAGGCTACACCTCAAATACTGTGTTCGGTTATGGGCCCTCAACCACAAAAAGGACATTGAGTTGCTGGAGCAGGTCCAAAGAAGGGTAATGAAGCTGGTGAAGGGTCCAGAGAGCAAGACTTAAAAGAAGTGGCTGAGGGAACTGGGGTTGTTTAGCCTGCAGATGAGGAGGCTGCGGGGTGACCTTATTGCTCTCTACAGCTGAAAGGAGGTTATAGGGAAGTGTCAATTTCTCCTCCAAGTAGCATGAGATAGGAGAAGAGGAAACAGCCTCAAGTTGCACCAGGGGAGGTTTAGGTTGGATATTAGGAGAAATTCCTTCACCAAGACAGTTATAAAGCATTGGAACAGATTGCCTAGGGAAGTGGTGGAGTCATAATCCTTGGAAATGTTTAAAAGATGTATAGATGTGGTGCTTAGGGACATAATTTAGTGGTGGACTTCACAGCATTATGTTAACAGTTGGACTCGATACTAAAGGTCTTTTCCAGCCCCAATGATCCTATGATTCTATCTGGGTTAAAGTTCCATCAGCAACACAGGACACTTAATATCAGTTAGTATGAAACTTTAATTCAGTCAAAGAGCACACAGATGGTGTGCATCATGACTTAGTCTAAAGTAATCTTACGGACTGAACACTAGCAGATCCTGTTCTTTAAAATCCTAACAAGCCCAGGTTCATTGAGAACATGAGCATATTGTTCCTCTTCACATGGCAACATATTTCAGGGAGAAGTAATAAACACTGTCTCCCACCAGTGTGAATTACTAAAGGAAAATACATCCTCTTTATTTTAGGATCTAGGGCATCTTTTGTCATTCTTACTCACTATGCTTGTGGAGGAAACCTCGGTAAGCAAGACTATGAAGGTGAAATTGTCTCCAACTTTTCCTTAAAGTAGACAAGCTGGGAAGATTTCCAGCTATTAAAGCAACACAACATTAAAATGCAATTAGAACAAAATTATTTTTCCAGAGGGAAAGAACTAGTCTTCTGGGACAGATTAGAACCAAAAGATCTAGAAACAACATACTTTCCTGCTTATTGTGTCCTTCCAAGGCAGGGCAGGAAGCTAACCTAAGCATCCTTGGATTGAATGAGTCTCCTAAGGTGGCTGCATTTCCCCTTCCCTCCAAAGGATGGCCACTATATGAAATAGGAAAACTCCTTTTTGCCCCATGAAAATGGGGCAGGTTTAAATGCCAGGTTTAAACAAACCACATGGCTAGTGGCAGGGGAAGAGGGTGGAGCAGTGGTAGACATCATAAACAAACAAACAAAAAACCCAAAAAGACCCTATCTGCCTTAATGCTCTTTTCACACATTTATTTCACTTCACACAGCCCATACCCCCATTCACAAACATTCAGTTGAATCTGTGGGCATTTCACACTCATCAACAGCCCCTAACCACTTTAATAATGGCAACACTAGTCTTTTTTTCAAGTTTCAGACTACAGAATAGTTGAAACGGGAAGTGACCTCTTGAGATCATCTGCTCTTCCTGAAATGCTCAAGCATGGCCAGCTAGAGGACTCTGCCTATGCAGGTTTTTAATACCTCCAATGAGACTCCACAACTCTCTGGTCATCCTATACCAGTGTTCAACCACCTTCACAGTCAGAATATGAGATAAGCATGACAGATTGAGCAAGAGAATATTGGTAACACCATTATACTGGTGTGCCTGACTAGAACTCCTTAACCTAAGAAAATTCCTAAAATCAGTGAAAAAATTAGGATGATAGATTTCTCAGCTGTGGCATTCAAACATACTTCTTTCATTCCCTTCTTGTTTTATGTTCTCTCCAGAATTAATTTACTGCTTGTCCTTATCCTTGTGACCTCAATAGTCTCTGGGTATTAGGTCCATGATTAGTCTGACATGCTTTCTTCAGAGAGCTATTAGCAGTGTTCAACACAGAAAAATACTTAGAGGATGAAGGGGAAAAGCCATTTAACATGTTTTACACCACACAGGTGAGTGGGACCCCAGCACCCAATGATATTCAGGAAATACCTGATTCTCCGACAATAAAAGCTTTTCTTTGTCTACAGTCATGACAGAGCTTGATTGGATTTGTTTGTTGTTGTTTTTTGTTTGTTGTTTCTTTTTTTTCCAAGAAATCCTGTGAGGAAGGACAAATCAAATGCTTTATGTGTTGAGTTTTGTAGGGGTTATAGAAACTTGTCCTGATAACCCACTTCAGGGTTGTCAGGTTCAGGGTTTCAGCAGAAAATACACAATCAGGAAATCCAGAATGCTTTCTAACTACACAGTCTTTTAAGAATGTAGACATTCAGTGTTTTCCTTTTAAATATCAAACACTTGTAAAGCATTCAGCCTATGCTCAATGACATATCTGAGTGCCAGAATTTGCCACTGGGTGAGGGCCTCCATAGGCTGGCTGCTCTAGAAGTAGTTTCTACCGGAGAAAAAAGG
>VZZY01022028.1:0-10764 GCA_013400335.1 Eurystomus gularis | reverse complement strand
AATGAAGATATCAAACAACACTGATCCTAGACGGACATCCACTTAAGGAGCATCTTTCCAGTCACTGGCAAATTAATCTAGCAGAAATAGTTTTATTTAGTTATATAGTGATCATTTTTGTTTCAGTCAGGCTGCCTTTGCATAGTCAGATGTGTTCAGCAGCATAAGTTCCTCCAGTCTGACCACTAACTGATCCAATTATGAGAAAACTTCAAAGAAAAGCCCTGCTCTCAAACACTAATTTGTCAGTGATAAGCAATTAAATTGTATTTGGAAGTGCTTGGTACTTCCTAGCATTGCTACTTAAGAAAGACTCTGTTGAAAACCAGCACTGGTGCCCCTTGTATTAGCTTGGGAAGGATTTTGGTCATATCTTTGAGTTTACTTCTGAAGACAGAACATTTTCACCATCTCATTTCTATTTTCTCTCCCCCACTTGCTCTCTATTACCTCCTACTCTTGTTCTCTTCTACTGTTTCTTACTCCTCCTCTTCCCCTTCCTGCAGTTTCTCTGACATCTCAGAGTATGCTGAGTCTTTTCCTTTTTTACATTCTTTATTTCTCTCTCCAAGCTATAACCCTTTCTTTCTCTTTCTTTGTCTCCTTATTTTGCTCTTGAGAACAACGTGTGTTTTCACTAAGAGTACAAACAAAGCCCAGCCACTTTCCAGAAGTATTTTGAGGTTCTGAGGGAGTGTTTGTTTGCTCCAGGGCTCACTTTTTTTGTTGGGACCCTGAGGATTATCTGACATGAGCAGCTCCTCATTTTGCTCCTTAACTGCTAGCAGCCTTCTACAAGACCTTCCTCCCAGCACATACATCCACACTTATTGTAACCTGTATTTATTTAGGGCCATAGACTGTACTAATGACCTGAACTGGCAAAATTAAGAGTTCTCTCTCAAAGATCCTGAGTGCCCATCCCTGCACATGATTTCCTGGGGAGATGTGGACCCTTCGTACCTCTGAAAAGCTACTCAGGACCTTGCAGGATGGAACTTCTGCAATAGGCATTGCTACATTAAGCAATTAATAAAGATGATTGCAGCTCAGAGCTAAATATGGTATATTATGGTGTTATACTTCACTTATATTATCCTCATGGTAAATGAGTCAGAGAGACACTGACATGTGTTTTTGAGGAGTGACTCTTTATGCTAATTAATGATATCAATATCTACATGGTCCTGTTTGTATAATTAGCACAGTGGATAGCACCAATATAAAACAACAGAAATAACCTGTCTTAGAGAAACCAGCATAGTGGATACATACTTAAAGCTGCATGAAAATTCTGTAGCAAAAACCAAGGAGGTTCACTTACAATCCCCTCAACCTGAGACAAGCTTACCCAAGGCTTACACATGTTTTGGTGAACCCAGTGTTCATTTGCTATGATTTGGACAGGTCTACGGACACTGAATGAAACTTGGGATTACAAAATGAGCTGATACAGAGGAAGCTGGGTTGGGGTTTGCATTGGTTTGAGGCTAGATCTCAGAACAGGCCTCAGAATTTGCCAAACACAAGACAAACAAAACTGAAGAAATGAACTGTTTGTGAAAATGCTGCAAAGTCAGTCCAAGGCGTTTCATACAGCTGTACTAAGTCTGGAAAGAGAAGTCAACATACAGGCTATCAGCTTTCTGTCCATTGAGATGCTCTCCAGGAAACAATACAGAGGTTTTGTGGGCCAGATCCACAGCTGAAAAAAATTGATGCAAGCCCACTGAAGTCATTGGAGATCAGCCAGCTTATATCAGATATATCTTCAGCCCAATATAATTTACACTTTCACAGTTCCAATATCCAAAAGGAGCAAAGCTGAACAGGAGAGTTTGTGCGGTCATTGGCCTTGAGCGAACCAATGTGTATGACTTTAAGATCCTTTCTTTGGTCCAACCTCCCACTCTCCTTTTTGGCCACAAAATTAAAGTTTGCTGCACCCATACAGGCCCTGGTACATGCCTACATTTCACTCAGAAGGGGTTCTTTCTTATAAAACACATTGCAAAAATTGTTGGTCTGTCATACTCTTACCTCCTATTTCAAGCCCAACTGTAAGCTGCCAGGAGAAGGAGCATCCCCTAGTATATTTTTACCCAGCCTGGGCACAATGGTATCTAATTCCCATTGATGCTCTGGGTATTCCTATAAAAAAAACCAAGGACATTCCTATCTAATCTCAGAGTGCCTAAATTGTTCAATTTGTTTTTGCAAGGGATCAGGCCCTTTACATCTATAAAATATGTGCCCAACACACCCAGTGAGATAAAAGTTGTTAACCTGGAGCTTTCCCTACAACTCTGAAATCCGTTGAACCAGTTATAGGTTAAACACTTCAGGTTAATCACTTAAACATTTGTGCAACGAAACGACACTGGTTTTGTACAGAGATCATCTGCAGTATGTAACAATACCCAGAGCTGTGAGACAATTTAACAGAGATCTCTATCTGCTACAACACCTTAGCACAAGGGTGTGATTTAAAGGTAATGTGGCAGGTTTAATGCAGAATTTCCTTGCTTTCCTAGGTTTAAGTCTCAACCTTAATGGTATAACTTGCATTGACATTGTTTCAGTTTGTTTTGACATCATAATTGAGTCTAATCTCCACAGACTTGCACTGCAGTCTTATTTCCTATTGTAGTCTCGCAATGTAATTTTACCATCAGAGCACTGTAGTGAGGTCTTCTCCAAGTCATGCTTTGAAATCACATTGTATGTGTAATATTGCCTCATAATGGCTTTGTAAGAGGGTCTCAAAAGATCTTCCCTGCAACCATTTGGGCATCTTAATCTCAAATTATAATGACCTCACAATGCCATAAAGCAATTACCATTGGAAATTTAAATAGTTCTTATGAAGGAACTTCTGCACTGCCTCATTAGGTGACACATTTTGCTGTGTCCAACCTCTTATTTAAATACAGCACATCTACTGGATATCCACTGGTCTTTTAAATTTTAAAATTGGGCTAGAGCATGCATTTTATTACATTTCCTTTTTTTTCACTGCCAATGGGCTGATAAGAATCTACTCTAGCTGCTCATTTTGTTAGAGCAGGGCTAGGCTAATGGCATCCAGAGCTGGATGCCACCACTGTTGGAATTTTATTCACTTGCTGACCATAAGCCAAATCACAGCTAGGAATTTGCTTTGAAACCAAAATAACAGAAATCTGCTATGCTCTATTGTCACCTGATATAGCTCCACTTCCTTACTGCTTTGTTCCTGAAAAGGCTTGCAGCTGGGGCATTGATTTCTATTTTAGCAATTCTTTGGGGAAGTGATGGCCAGTGCAATTCTTGTCCCTTTGTTAGACACTCAAGGTGGTAGGAGCTGGTGGTTTGTGCTGGGAGGTAAAATAGGCTACTCTGGCTTTTATAGTCAGGAATCTCAGAACACTTTTAAGCTATTTCCCAGAAAAAGTTTGGGCTTATCTAGGACACCTGAAAGACCAGCTATGGAGGACCTCGGAGTGCTCTTCCAGCCTAACTGTCAAGTTAGGTCAACTCCATTAGAATGAGGAGGTTCACCTGGCTTCTACATGGCTTTAGGAAGTGTGAAACTGTTCCGTTCTCACTCCTCTAACTTCACTTTTTATTTCATTTCTAATCCTCTACAAGTGTGTTTAAGATGGTGATTTTATGGCCTATGGAACACAAGAACTTGCATAGTACACTGTGAGGACAAAGGCCTGCTGGCACCACTTACAATCAACTTTCAAGAAGCAGCAGAGATGTGTGACTTCTTCACTTCATGGATGTACTCCTGAGAACATGTTCATTATTTTAATTCAAGTTTTCATTGTTGGCTGACTGCCAAGTGGCCTACCAGATGTCTCACTTTACTATGGTTGAAGCAAATTATGATGTTCCAGTCCATTTTTTCTTCACTGACAGCCTGGTTTAAAAAATGTGACAGACTTTAAGGCAATATTTTCAAGAGCCAGGTCAACTCACAACAGTACACCAACGACAGTGCGTGCAGATACTACAAAACCATATGATAGGCAATTAACTCAATGTTGTTTTTGCTAGTCAAGTAACTTTGAGGAGGAGGATTCTTAAAGCACCAGTTCCTGGAGTCTGGTGAATATGACAGAACCAGAACTTTCACTTGGAAAATATGAAGTTTTGTCATGTGTGGTTAAAAAGGAGAACCTGAAACTAGAAGACTGCAAAAATAAAGAGGGTAAAAAAAAAAAGAACTCCAAAAGGATTTAAAGTTGTGGGTTTTTCAAAGCCATTAATTGCCTCACAGGCACGGATGCACTACTTGTGTATGTATTTTTACACACAGATCCAAAAGTTCTGCTAATGAAGGGTCTCTCTTACATATAGTGTCTTTCTCTCATCTTTTTCCTCTCAGAAGTGAAAAAGAGTTTCATAGAACAAAGGCTATTTTATATCAGATCAAAAATCTTCAAGACATTTGCAGTATCTGGCTTCAAGGGAGATCCCAAAGTCTTAGCACTTAGCCAAAATTTTGAAGTTCTCTAATGCACCCTAAGAAATGGTTTTTATGGAATTCTCTTTCTCATTCTAGGAACCTGCAGTGATGTGCCAAGTGTTCTCTTTCCAGCCTTCAGATACTCAATATTTTTTCCTCTTTTTCAACTGCTCCGGGAGTCTCAACTGTTTTCCAACTAACTTCTCACCCTTTGAATTTTCTGTGAATGTCTGGTCATGAATGAACACACATTTCATACTGTGGCTATGCATCCTGAAGAATATTGTGCATGCTAAAACAGGTAGCTAGAATACAATAGGAAGACTTTTTCCACAGTCTCTGTTGCTCATGATGTCTGCTGTCATCTTCACCACACTCCCCTTTATGTAACTTAAAGATTATTTTTCAATGTGCATGTGAGGTGTACCTCCTCTCTCTATATGTGCCTCTATCTTTTGCTTTCACATGGAAGGACCTAATGCAATTTCGTTTTCATTAAATGCAATTCTATAGAAAATGAAAACCAAAATTACATTAGATGCTAATTCTGACTTGAAACTTTTTAATAAGCCCCATGACTTTTGAGGCTCTTTGCCTGCATGTGTTCATACAGTTCCATTTACTAGTTGTGATCTGTTTAATAGGCAAGATACTACTATTATGTTATCTTTATGCTAGTCTTGCATTGCCTTGTGTCATGACACGAATACAATACTACTTACCAAAACTTTAAATATACAACACCATAACCTCCAGACAACCCCCTGATAGGAAGCAGAAAATTTGCTGTGTTAAGCAAGGGGCTTGACTGGAAGGAGGGAGCGCTTTATTAATAAACTGCATTGTCTGAATGGTTTTACTAGTATGAAGACCCTTGTACTGATGATTTATTTGGAAGTTCTGGGTATATTAACTTTTGCTAAGAGCTGAGACTAAAAACTTTATGGGGAATGCTACATACACTCCAAAGACCAACAAGAGAATTTAAGTTAGATGTGATTAGTATGAAGAAAGTTACATTTATTATACTCTTATGTATAATTGATCATATGAAAGGCCTTTTGTAACTATAAAAGAGACAGCACATTAAATTGTTTTACCCTGAGGATTATACAAATTTGTAGAAATCAGATTGGAATACCAGCATATTGGTTTCATTGCTGTGGTAAATCATTAAGATGTTCTGTGTTAATCATAAATCTTTGTGTCTATTTATTATTAATCAAATAGCTCCTCCCAGCCGCTCCTTTGCTTCATCCATCTGAACCAATCAAACCAAAACCTGGTTGCATTAGCTCTGATGAAATGTGGCTGCATACACATAATATGCATGACACATAGCATGGATTATGCAGTGCTAGACATGGGGTGTGAGAGCTGATGGGGTGTTAGCTCTCCACAGCAGGAGGGCCTGGTTTCTGGATTTGAGAGAAGGCATGCCTCGTTAGTAAGCTGATTCATGGTGAAAGGGAGTTTAGCTGGGAATAATTCAGTGGCTGCTGTGGTGGAGTAGAAACATAGTTTGGGATAGAGAGGTTATGAGCCTGTATTTATTTGATAAAGTTTTGAATGTTGACTGATATTAACCTGCACTACTCTTACGCATTTCAGTTTGCAAAACAGTGTTACAAAAACCTCACAACTCACAAGTCAGTAAATGAAAAAGAGAATCCGACTATTGCTTAACTTAATGGTCTGGTATTATTTGTGGATTATCCAAACTTCTAAGCACAGATAGTTGACTTTCAGAGTATTTCTGAGCTGATATGTCTACACAGACTAATGGTTCATTGCCAAGTAGAAGTCAATTCCAACCCAATGATATAGAATATTGATAACTGCCTAGTTCCTTCTATGATATCCTGTGAGTGTGATGATATCTGACACATAATTTTCCTGAAACTGCTGAAGTTGACATATTATTTATATTTGGCCCACATTTCTTCAGTTAGCTAGAGTATTATAAATGATGTACTGCTTCAAGCCTTAAACACTTCTTGCTCATGCCAAACAAAATTAGATAAGTGTGGAAACTCATTTTAAGAGGAGGCAAAAATATTATTGAAAGAACTAGATTTTTGCAGCAGTGCCATAAGAAGATGGGAAACAAGAAGAGTGAAAAAATAGGGTCCATTCAAAATGGAGCAATGAACACAATTACTTAACAGATTTTCCTTAACTATGTTTAAAAGCAAAACATTCCTACTGTACTTTAAGTGGGCTGGTTTGCAAATGTAAACAGACATCTTTCAAACAATGATCAGTTCACACTCATCTTTACAGTTTACTGTGAAAGTAACAGCATGTTGGGAAAACATGCACAAAACACACATTGCACACTGCGATTTGCAAAACGAAATGGGAAAATTCTTGCAATTATTTCTGTAGGCTGCTGCAATTAGTGATTAGTGATGAGATTTCTTACAAGTGGGATGTATTGTAGCAGTACGTAGCTGTGAGTTCTTTTGTGTGCCTTTGTTTCTCCTCCAGTGCGTTCAGTAATCTCCTGGGCAGCATCAATAGCTAGTCTTGGTGGACACTCTATTAATCTTGAACACTTCATGTGTGCATACCAGGAAAAAGTGAAGATAACAGGTTAGTTAAAAAGTGGTAGAAATTTCCTATGCCATGAAGATCTGCTTCTTTTCCATCAGTTCCTCTCTTGGTTCTCCATTTTGCTTTTATTTCCTGAGAGGAGGTTTTCTATAACTAAAATACCAAGGCAAAAGCTCTGTAAACCTATGGGTTTTGAAACATATACTTGTTCTGTGTAGTTCTATGAGGCATAGGACCATGGGCTTGAATTGCATAGGTTGTGAGATCATGTCTTCTTTCTTTTCCTTTGTCTTTCATTCTCTTTTTTTTTTCCTTTCCCTTCCTTTAAACACTGATTATGTTCAATGAGCAAAATTTAAAAGACTACATTTTTTTAGTATCTGGCATTGTATTTCAAGATACAGCAAGAAGAGAAAGCTTTGTAGCCTGCCAAATGCCCAGTGCTATATACAGGGCTGAAAGAAGAATGAACAGATTAGTTTTCTGCTCCCTGTCCTGACCGAGCCGTATTAATTATTTTTCTGAAATAATTAACTGCGCAGCAAAACCACAACTTCTTAGCTCCCAAACACAGCCTGAGCTTCCAGACTAAACTTCCAATGCCAGCTAATATTATTGTGGCAGGCAGAAATATATGAAAGGAATATGTATTCCTGGAGTAATGGATGCTGTGCCCATCAGAGATATCTTTTTCCTGTCTTTGTAGATGAAAAGACAACATCTCCCAGAAGAATGGGTGTGCTCCTGCAATGGGAGAAGCTGTCAAATGCTGAGACAGCTGCTCTGTGCTATAAAAGATGTCTAATGATACAGATGCTCTTGTCCTTCCCTCTCAGAGAACTGGTGATAAATAGGTGATCTTTTTGGACTTCTACCTTTGTTCAGTACTGAAGGGTTTTAGCAACAGCCAGTGTTTGAACCACTGAAGCGCTTACCCAGTGGTCACACACCTTACGACCTAAACCTTTGCTCCAGTGCTCCTCCCTGCCTCAGTTATTAGGTGGTTTGAAGTTTTCTTGTCATTCAAGTAATGCATGGCAATTATTTCTCATCTTGCGTTATCTGTGTCTTCATTTTGCCTTCTCCCAGACAGTGGCTGCATGTTACTGTCGTTCTGGTGGTGTGAGAGACAAAATGGAGGGATGCTCCTTTTGAGTCTTCGTCTTTTTGCAGTAACATCTTCTGAAATAAGCACTTTTTCCTGTACCTTTAGTCTTTGCAGCAACATTGATGTCGCTTTTGCTTTGTACATGCTACCATGTTTTCAAGAGAAAACATTTTTCTGCAATCTGTTTTTAAAGCTAGTATCAGCGGAATAAAAAATAAGATATAAAGAATGATACATCCCAAAATGCACTCTGTCTTGGGTGCTGGTTTGGTTATCAAAATATACAACCTGTGCATTTCAGAGCTCTGTGGAAGAGATCCTCTAAACCAAATCCTGTTGCACGTAAATGGATAAAAATATTCTTAAAAGATGCCAGGTGCTTGTATGCCAGGTGCCTCAATCTAACAGTGTCCCTTGGGAGGCCATCCTGAAGGACAAAGGAGTCCAGGAAGGCTGAGCACTCTTCAAGAATGGAATCTTAAAGGCTCAGGAACAGGCCATCCCCATGTCCCAAAAGATGGGCAGGCAGGGAAGAAGACTGGCCTGGCTTGAAAGGAGAGCTTTGCCTGGAAGTCAGGAACAAAGTTTATGGCCTTTGGAAAAGGGGGCAGGCCACTCAGGAGGACTAGAAAGACTCAGTGAAACTATGCAGGGAGAAAATCAGAAGGGCCAAAGCCCAACTAGAACTCAATCTGGCTATTGCTATAAAAGACAATAAAAAAAATGCTCCTAACAACAAAAGGAGGACTAGGGAGAATCTTAATCCTTTACTGGATGCAGAGGGAAATATAGTGACTAAGGATGAGGAAAAGGCTGAGCTACTTAATGCCTTCTTGGCCTCTGTCTTTAATAGCAGGACTAGTTGCTCCCTGGCTACTTAGCCCCCTGAGCTGGAAGACAGGGATGGGGAGCAGGTGGAAGCCTCCATCATCTAAGAGGAAATGGTTAGTGACCTGCTGCACCACCTAGACGTACACAAGTCAATGGGGCCAGATGGGTTACACCCAAGAGTGCTGAAGGAGTTGGCAGATGTGCTCACCAAGCCACTTCTCATGATTTATCAGCAGTCCTGGCTAACCAGGGAGGTCCCAACAGACTGGAGCTTAACAAATGTGATGTCCATCTACAAGAAGGGCTGGAAGAAGGATCCAGGGAACTACAGACCTGTCAGTCTGACCTCGGTGCCAGGGAAGGTCATGGAACAAATCATCTTGAGTGCAATTACACACCATAGACAGGACAAGTAGGGGATCAGGCCCAGTAAGCATGGGCTCATGAAAGGCAGGTCCTGCTTAATGAACCTGTCCTAGTTTGGCTAGGATAGCGTTAATTTTCACCAGGACCTGGGAGGGAGCCACAGCTGGGCTATTCCATACCATGCTGAGGTCATGTCTGGAAGGCCAGGGGCAGGCAGTCCAAGCCGTGGCTTTGTCCCATTCTGCATCCTCGCAGTCTGTATGCTTTATAACTTATTTTGTACACTGTTATCACTGCTGTTGTTACTGTTGTTGTTCTGACTGTTGCCTTTGCATTGCTGTATTAAATACTCCTTATCGCAACCCAAACCAGGGTTTGTATTTTCTGAGGGTGGAAGAGGGGCGGCAGCCACATGGTTTGGGTCCCGGCAGGGTCTAAACCACCACAGCAATTTTGGTACTCAACATGGGACCCAGAGGGTTGCGATAAGGGCAAAATCTGACCTGAGCATGTTAAAACAATTTCTGTTAGATGCAATTTTCTGTTTATATATATACACTGTTTGAATAGTGTGTTTTTACAATGCTGGCCAATTTGTTTGTGTGGTGGTGCTGTATTAATCCTTATGTCCATTCCACTGTGTGTTCCCAGTAACGGTGTTTATCACCAGTGGGAAATTTGTCAAGAGTCTTGTTGTGCTTTACTGGATACTGACGACTTATGATATGACTGTGTCACTGCTTGTGGGGGGTGAACTGGTACCTGTATGTGGCCTGGGCATTTGTTGGTGGTCTCACCCCATCTATGGGTAAGACAGGGGAAGAGGCTTTCTCAGCTTTCGCGGATTTTAGGTATCCTTGGAACATCCAGGTCAGCATGCTCTCAATGCTGTGTTTTCTGAAGGTCTGCCAAATCCTTTTAAGGGTTATATGGTTCTTATCCAATAATATCACCCAAGGTTGGATAGTCATGAGTGGCAGGGTGTGTGGGAGAGCATGGGCAAGTGCCTAGGCCAGTGGTCACTCCCAGTGTTTTGGAATTTCACTCCTGAGCAAGTGTGGAGTCCTGATAAACTAATGAAGCATTTAGAAAAGGTGTGTTGTCAAGCTGGCATGCCCCCGGGAGACACAAAGCACCGCAATGTGTTGGGGACTTGCCCATGGCTACTGAGTCCTCCTCAACACTATTCGGGGCCCTCAAGGGGAAGAAAAGGCCTCTAAACCAAAAACCAGACCAACTGGTACTGCAGCTGAGCCAGAGAAACAGCCTGTGCCAGTACCAGTCACCCCCATACAGAAAAAGAAATATACAAAAAAATCAGTTCACATAGTGAGGGATGAAGAAGAACCAGGGCCATCATGAGAACAGGAGGAAGAGCCAGAGGTGATCACCCGATCTCTATCACTGAGTGAGCTGTGGGATACGTGGAAGGATTTCAGCCATCTTC
>VZZY01022027.1:46193-63380 GCA_013400335.1 Eurystomus gularis | reverse complement strand
GGGGGTGTCACCTCCCGCCACCGGCCCACCCAAGAGTGCGAGGCCGAGATTGCGGCGGAGCGGTGGGGAGACGAGGCTTGGGGTGGGGACCCCCATATGTGTGTGCGAGCGTGTGTGTGTGTCCCCCCCCGCCCCCTCCCCTGGGGTCCTATAAGCGCATAAGCCCCCGGCTAAGGCGGTTAGAGGGGAATAACGAAAAGTGGTAATTAAGGGGGGTAATTTCCCTGCCCTCCCGTAATTAATTACCGGCCCTGATGGCCGGGGGAAGGGTCTTCCTCCCCTTCCCACCCCTCCAACCCGGCTCCGTGCCTCAGTTTCCCGTCCCGGTGGGGCGCGGGGGCCGTTGGGCCGGGGCTGCTGACACGGCAGCGGGTGGGGGCCAGGTGGCCCCCGGGGTTACGTAACTGCCGCTAAACCCTCGGCGTGACAGGGCAGCACAATTTGGGATTTGAGGGCTTTAGCCGCTAAACCCCCCCCCAGCACCACCGCCACCCCGCTCAGCTCAGGGGATGGTGGGTGGCCACTGTCACCTGGCCCACGTTGTCCCCAGGGATGGGCCGGGGCATGGCTGGGGGTCCCCTGCCTCTGTGGTTGCTCCATGTTCTCCTGCCTCCACCATCACTCCATGGTCTCCTGCCTGCTCCACCATCCTGCCTGCTGCATAGCTCCATCATCCTACCTGTCCATAGCATGGCTCCATCACCTCCTGCCTGCATCATTGCTCAATGTTCCTCCGCCTGCTCCATCACTCCATCCACCCCTGCCTGCCCCATTGCTCCGTCATCCTGCCTACAACCTCCTTCCATCCCCACCTGCCTGCTCCGTTGCTCCATCACCTTGACCGCAGCTTATCTCCACCATCCTACCTGCCCATAGCGTGGCTCCGTCACCTCCTGCCTGCACCATGACTCCGTCACCCTCTACCTACAGTGTATCTCCACCATCTTACCTGCACCACGGCTCCATCACCCTCTACCTACAGTGTATCCCCACCATCCTACCTGCACCACGGCTCCATCACCCTCTACCTACAGTGTATCTCCACCATCCTACCTGCACCATGGCTCCATCCTTGCCCGCACCATGGCTCCATCACCCTGCCTGCAGTATATCTCCACCGTCCTACCAGCAGCACCCTTCCACTGCCAGGACCTCCCCAGGGTGCCCCATCCCAACCTGGAGCCCCTCATCCCATGATGTGCCCCCCACCCTGACCCAGATCTCTGACAGCCACCATCTGCAGCAGCGGCCACCCTCCTCCTCCTCCTCCTCCTTCAGCAGAATTATGACGCTGGGCTAATGCGGCAGGAGCAAGCTGTCACCTCGCCTTGCCCGTGGCTTAGGTGCCTCCAGACCCTTCAGCAGAGCTTCACCCATGGGTGAAACCACCTCGGGGGGTTATCAGGAGCACCCGCAGCCCGGGGTGCCAGCCCACCCATGGGTGACGCGGGGACCTGGGGATGCCAGGAGTGACCAGCGTGGCGATACATGCTGAGTCGGCTAATTTGCCCGTCCCCTCCTCACCAGTCCGGTAAAAGCCAGCTCTGGAGCCGGGATTTGGGAGGGGGATTAGCCGGGCCAACCATCTGCCGCCGGCCAATCAGCAGCGGGCCCAGGAAAGCCAATAATGACCAAAATATGGTTTCCCACCTCGTTTCTCCACCACGCCCAGCTGGGTGCTGGCCCCAAGGTGAAGGTCTCCATGGAGCAGCACCTTGGCCACCTCCCGGGGGGCTGAGCACCCAACGTGGGTGTCCAAGGTGAGGGGGGGGGCTTGACCCAGCCGGGTTTTGGGGAGCTCCTCGAGGCCACAGGCGGGGGGTGAAGGAGCAAACGTTAAAGCCCGCGGTGGGGTCGTGACTCGGCTCGGTGACAGACGCTGGGGCAGATGCCACGGGATTACCCGGCCTAAAACCCTCGGGATCTGCCCCCCTTCCCCCCAGCAGGCAGAGAGCGTTTAATTACTAATTTACTAATTACCCAAAGATGCCGGTGATGTGGTCGGGAGCAGCCACCCTAATCCCACCGGGAGCTGGCGGATGTGCCCTGACCAGGGGACAGCTCGGGTGGGGACAGCAGGTGACCCAGGGAGGTGTCACTGTCTTGGTAGCCCTGTTCCTGTGGGGTGGTGGGGAATGGGAGGGGACAGTTGGGATGAGGAGGGGATGGTGGGGACCAGGTGGAGACAACAGGGGTCAAGAGGAGATGACAGGGAGCAGATGATGGGGACCAAGAGGGGACAACAAGGATCAGGAGGAGATGGTGGAGACCAGGAAGGGGAAATGGTAGGAACCAAGAGGAGATGATGGGAATTGGGAGGAGATGTTGGGGACCAAGCGAAGGTGGTGGGGAGCAGGAGGGGATGGTGGAGACCAGGAAGAGCTGATGGGGATGGAGGGGAGACGAAGGAGAGCAGGAGGGGACAACAAGGATCAGGAGGAGATGGTGGAGACCAGGAAGGGGAAATGGTAGGAACCAAGAGGAGATGATGGGAATTGGGAGGAGATGTTGGGGACCAAGCGAAGGTGGTGGGGAGCAGGAGGGGATGGTGGAGACCAGGAAGAGCTGATGGGGATGGAGGGGAGACGAAGGAGAGCAGGAGGGGACAACAAGGATCAGGAAGGGGTGATGGGGACCAGGAGGAGATGGTGGAGAGCAGTATGGAATGATTTGGAACCAGGAGGAGATTATGGGGATGAGGATGGAATCATTGGAAAAAAGGAAGGGATGAAGGGGACCAAGAGGAGATGGTGCTGACCAGGAGGGGATGATGGAGACTGGAAGGAGGTGATAGGGACTGGGAGGGGATGATGAGGATCAGAAAGGGACAATGGGAACCTGCATGTTTTGATGGTGACCAGGAGACAATGATGGATGGTGGAGAGCAGGAGATGATGGCAAGGACCAGGAGGTGATGAGGGAGACCAGGACAGGACAACAGGGACCATGTGGGGATGATGGGGACCAGGAAGGTGTTACAGGGATCAGGACAGGGCAGTGGGATGCAGTTGGGGTGGATGGGGATCATGAAGGGATAGTGAGGACTGGGATGGGGTGATGGGGACTGGAAGGGAAAAATGGGGATCAGGACGGAAGGATAAGGACTGGAAGGGAACACAAGGAACCGGAAAGGGACAAGGGAATCTAGAGGGATTATGAGGGTCAGGAGATGATGATGGAGCTCAGAAGTGGTTAGTGAGGATGAGGAGGGGATGGTGGAGACCAGGAGGGAACACTATGGACCAGAAGGGCGTGGTGAGAACTGGAGGGAATGGAGACCAAGAGAGAAAACGGTGGAGATCAGGAGGGAACAAGAGCGAGCAGAAGTCACAAAGGTCGGGGAAGGTACAAGATGACTGTGGGACAGGAGGTGGCTGGGAAGGGTTAACGTGGCTGGTGGCCAGGCCAGGGTCCAGTTTCAGCCCTAATTAGCTCTTGTTTATTGGAGGCTCCGTGATAGATGATGCTGTGGAAGTTGCCTGATGACAGAGGGTGACAGCTCCACATCAACCCCCCCCCCCCAAGCCCTGCCGAAGCCTTCACTGACCTCCCGGCACAAGGATTAAAGTTTCATGTGGCTCCGGAGCTGACCTCGGGCACACACCACCCTGGGGACACGGGGCTGGGGACAGGCTGGTGGCCACCCCTTGAGCCAACTTCAAGAGGCATTTTGGCACCAAGAGATGTTTTGGCGTCGGTCTGGTGGCCCCTTGGTGCATTGTGGCCACAGGGGCTTCTAGTGACACCTTTGGGGTCGCCCAAGAAGTTTGTTGATGAAACGTGACACCAGCTTGGGTTTGTCCCCATGGGATGGGCTCGGTGCCAGCGTAGGGCTGGTTGGTGTGGTCCGGCCGCATTCCCGGGCACCAGCGGATGTGCAAGGTGCCAAGAGCTACCACGGGGCTCACCAGGGTGGGTTGAGATCTTGCCCTGAAGCCACCTTTGGAGCAGCAGCTGCTTGGGGACAGTGGAGAGAGGGGACCTCCGAGGTGACCCCAAGGTGAGGTAGCAGGGCACGGGGCTGGCACGGTGCCCGGGGGCAATGGAGGTGGCACCACTGCGGTTTGGGGACACAGAGGTCCCTGAGGTGGGGCTGGGCACGGCCCAGTGACCCCAACATCACGTTTTTCTCCTTGCAGATGAACCTCTTCACCCAGGTAAAGGGGGAGCTGGTAGGTAGGGCACCTGCACCCAAGCAGTCCCACCCTTCTTCTGCGGCACCCAGCGCCCGTGGACCTGCTGGGTTCTGAGACTGAGGGTGCAGGGGGGGGCAAGGGGTCCAAGAGAGGCTGCGGTGGGCTGGGGACGGGTGCCAGGAAAGGTGGGTGCTGGTGAGGGTGGGTCCTGGCAGAGGTGGGTGCTGGCAAGGGTGGGTGTTAGCATGGAGGGGGTCCTAGCAAGGTTGGGTGTTAGGAAGGGTGGCTTCTAGGAGAGATGGGTGCTGAGAAGGGTGGGTGCTGGCAAGAGGAGGTGCTACAAGAAGAGTGGGTGCTGGCAAAGGTGGGTGCTAGGAACGGTGGGTGTTGGAATGGATGGGAGCAGGCGATGGGTCCTAGCAGGGATGGGCACTGGCAAGACTGGGGGCAGCAGGGGATGGGTCCTAGCAGAAGAAGGTTCCTGGCCAGGGATGGGTCCTAGCGGAAGAAGGTCCCTAGCAGAGGGTGGATCCTAGGCTTGCTCTGGCTCCTCTCCCCCACAGCTGAGCACCCTGCTGCAGACCCTGCGAGAGCCAGACGAGATGTTCCTCCAGCCCCGGCGCTGGCTGGGCTCCTGGGTGCGACAGGTTTGGGGGTGCTGGCATGAGGACCCCAGCCAGGGGTCCACACTGGTGCCATGGAACTCATCTCCCTAGCACCAGCAGGGCTAACGCTGGATGTTTGTCCCTCCAGGTGGGCAGCTCCAGGCAGGTATGTGCTGGTGTCCCTTCTGCATCCTGGACCACCCATCCCACCCTTGGCTCAACAGGGCCAAATCTGGCATGTTCTGCCTTTTCCTTAGCACCCATGGGTGCTCAGCATCTAGAGAAGGTGGCCCCTTCTTGGAGGGTTTCCCCACCCATGGAGACCCAAGCTACTGGGGGTGGGACATGAACCAGTGGGTTGGTGACGGTGTTGGTGTCCCCAGGGCACCAGTGGCCCTGAAACACAGACAGGTCCGCAGGTGGTGGCTGGGGTGGTGAGCACGGCATCGTTCTTCCTCTGCGAGGGGCTGCTGGGACAACACTTCGATGTGGTCCCTGATGGAGTGACCAAGCCCCAGCTTGGGGACCTCTTCCTCTTCCCGCTGACCTCGGTGGGCGCCGGCTGGTGGGGCGCCCACGCTGGTGTCTACTGTGGTGATGGGGAGATCATCCACCTGGAAGGTGAGCCCCAGGAGATGGTCATGGC
This sequence comes from Eurystomus gularis, assembly GCA_013400335.1. Classification (NCBI taxonomy): domain Eukaryota; kingdom Metazoa; phylum Chordata; class Aves; order Coraciiformes; family Coraciidae; genus Eurystomus; species Eurystomus gularis. Next base: position 57,993 of record VZZY01022027.1, on the reverse strand, counting down.
ATGGGGACATCCCCATGGAAGGAACACATGGTAGAGTGTCCCCACTACCCCGCAGGCAGCTCGGGGACATCCTCATCGGGGATCGTGGCCAAGCACGGCAAGAGCCACCTCCTGCGGACACGGGGCCCGGCCAAGGTGCTGCGGAAGAAGGGAGGGCTGGATGCGGCCGCGCTGCAGCGACGGGTCCGGGTGGCCATGGCTCAGGAGGTGGAGTACGACGCCGTCACCTGCAACTGCATCCACTTCGCCCTCACCCTGCTGGGGCTGGGCCATCTTGCCGGCACCATGGTAGGTGCCACCACCATAAGGGCTGCCACCACTATGGGGACCCTGACTCCCGCTCCGCCCAAGTGTCACCACAACCCATCTTCTCGCCCAGGTGTCTCCAGCGCTGCAGTGAGGGAGGCAGTGATGTAGCAAGGGGACGTGCGTGGCTGGAGCCTCCTTTCCTGGAAGACCCTCTTGGCACCAGAAGCTTTGGCATCCATCTTGCGTGACAATAAATGGTTGCACAAGAGCCTGTTCACACCCTGTTTGACTGGTGCTGGCTTCACCTTTACTTTCCCTTTCCTGGAAGCTCCTCTCCATGAAGCTACTGGAGAGCAAAGTCCCAGCCCTGGTGTGGCCATGCCCTCCTGCCTCCCTCACAAGGTGTGGCCTCCTGAGATGAGTAGATGACTCTTTCGTTGCCGCTGTTTGATTCTGAGCATCAAAATGAATCTTCCCTGGGCCGCTGGGTTGGATATTGGCCGAATGGCTGGAGCAGGTCTGCTTGGACAGAACCTTTCTCCTGAAGCTCACTAAATTTACATGTATTCCTGTCTCATGGCAAGCTAGGTTGTTATCCCACAAGATCCTTCTCCGTGGAGCTGCTTCCCAGCAGGTCAACCCCTCCCCTGTACTGGTCCATGGGGTCATTCCTCCCCAGGATCGGGACCCTCTGTTCCCTTTGGTGAACTTTATAAGATTCCCCTCCACCCAACTCTCCAGCTTATCCAGGGCCACAACTGCCCTCTTCAGCTGTATCAACGGGGGCAAGACACGGTCCCTGGTCCCCTCCCTGGGCCAGGAAAACACCTTTACCAACCCTTTCCTAAGAGATGTCTGTCCCCACCAAACCAGGGCATCTGGTAGGCTTCATCCACCCACAGTGGGTGCCCAGGTGGCCCAGTGCTGGTGGCCACTTCGGGCTTGGGGCGGGCGAGTGGCTGCAGCTCATTGGCTCGCAGGGCACTGTAGCAGGCGGGTTGGCCAGCACTGGACTTGTCACCTTCTCAGCCGTGTCACCAACCACCGTTCGGCCGGCCCCGTCAGTAGCTGCCGCAGCAGCTTCTGCACCGGTGGCAGGGACAGCACGGCTTTGGCCAGGGGTGCTGACCCACCAGCCCTGCTGAGGATGGCTGGGCACAACAGAGATGGAGTCGAATAAGGGGTAGATAATGTCCTGCTTCTGCTAGGACTGTCTTAGTGGTCACCAGAAGCTGGGAGGGGGCCACAGCCGAGACACAAGCAATGTTGTGACCACCCCTCCAGGAGCCTGCAGACCCCCCCATCCCTCCACCTGCAGAGGAGCCTCAGCGTCACCTGGCACACACCAACACCAGGGGCACAAAAGCATGGCGAGAGGCTGATGGGTCGAGATAAGGGCATCACAAGCCCAGGCTGAGGGACACCACCTCTGCAAACGGATCCCTGCGAGGACGCTGGGTCCCTGGGGACAGGGACATCCCCATGAGGGTGCTGGCTTGATGGGGACAGTGGCAGCGCTGTGGCCCTGCTCCTCCTCCCAGAACCACTGATGCTGCTGTTGGCCTTGGGTTGCAGCTGGGATCTCAACACCCTTCCCAATGGACGAGGCCACCCCGTGGTGTCACATCCCGAGTGACACCCATCCTGCACCTGGGGCCTGGGGACAGTGAAGGGAGCTTCTTCCTTGGGTACTCTGAGTGGCTGGGTCCTGGCCAGGAGTCCTGGCTCTGCTGGCACAGGTTTAATAGTCACCAAAGCTGGGAGGAGGCCACAGCTGAGGTAGCCCAGAGAACCAGCCAGTGGGATCTTCAACACCTTAGTGATGTGACACCAAACTGAGCTGACAGCACGCTGATGTCACGGCGGCTACATAAGGACCAGGCTGTGGTGGGGAGGAGCAGCTGCAGCCGGGCAGCACCGTCCCTTCAGAGCTAACACAACCCGTGGGGTTCGTATCTCACTTTAGTTCTTGGTCCATGACTGTCATCGTTGTTCCTGTTCTTCTTGCTTCTTCTTTTACCTCGTTGGATTAAATTCTCCCTATCTCAGCCCATGGGCTTTTGTATTCTCCTCCTTCTTCTCGCTGTCCAGGGCGTGAGGGGCTGGATCTAAACCAGGACACCAGGGTCCCCATGTCCTGAGCTGGCTGGTGGGGTGACACGAGGGGACTTCTCTGCGTATTGGCTGCTCTTTGACCTCCCTCAGTTTTACTTTCGCTCTCTTGTTCCCGGAATCGCCTTTCCCCGAAGCTGGTGGTAACTGACAGCCCAGAGCAGGTGCAGCCGCTCCCTGGGCATCTGCTGACCTCCCATCCCTGCTGCAGTTCCCTCAGCCCTTCCTGGAGCTGCAGCAGCCCGGCTCTTCACCAGCTCCGTCCCAGGGACAACCATGTCCTGCAGCTGCTATGACTCGGTAAGCATGGTCCTATCTCCACACCGCTTTCCACCAGCTCCCACGCCACTGTCGTGCTGGGGCAGGGGGTGAAAACGAATGGCTTTTGTCCTGGGACGTCTCCAGCTCCAAGCAGTTGGGAAGTCCAGGGGACTTGTGTCCCGGCCAAGCCCTTGCGCTGGCAGGAGCCATCGTGGGCAGGGGGTGATGGGAGGGTGGGACCTGTCCTCTGAGCACAGGGCAGGAGAGCACCAGCACGGCCATAGGAGCTTGGGGAGATCTCTGCTGGCAGCGTGGGGGCAATGGGGGGTGATGGGGCCACTTCTGCCACCTCCTCACCTTAACTCCCCGGTGCGCTTGGCAGGAGAAGTTGGAGATGATCAGCTTCATGCTGTTCAAGAGCATCCCTGGGCTCGGGAATATCTTTGAGGAGGTTCCGGAGAGCAAGGTGCAGCCCGGGGACATCGTGCTCTTCCCCCTTGACAAGAGCTATGGCAATATCAGACACATCTTCAAGCACGCAGCTGTCTGCTGCGGGGACGGAGAGGTCATTCACTTGCAGAGTAAGTGCCCCAAACCCCACCCGTGGCTGGGACGTGGTGGTGGCCAAAAGGCGGCCGGTGGCACGGTGACCGGGCCAGAATGATGGGTGGCTCTTGGTTTTCCAGAATACAAGTCTGACACGAACTATTGTCGGATCAGCAAGGAAGGCTTTGAAATCATGAAAAGGGAGAGGGGGACATGCCAGATTTACCGGAAAATAGGAAAAATCAACCTGGATGATTTCCGTAGAAGAGTCAAGGAGGCGATGAACTGCGTAGCCGAGTATGACTTGCTCAAAAACAACTGCATCCACTTCGCCCTCTGGCTTCTGGACTTGGCCAAATTCTACATGAAGCTGGTGAGCACAGAGCTGGGTGTCACAGCTGAGGGGGAGCAGCTCCTGCACCCACAGCCAGCCCAGGGGTTCCAGTCAGAGCCACCTCCCTCTGGGGCTGGCCCATGGGCCATGGGGACAGGGGTGAGGACAGTGGTGAGGACAGGGGAGCCCCCCGCCCATGCACGTCTCTCTCTTGCACGTATAAGTCTGAAATGAAGGTAGCCGTGAAGGAGCCGTGAGTATCCCCAGGGTCAGGACCCTGGCAGGGCTGGGGGGTCCTCAAAGAGCGCTCGGCTCCCCAGAGACCGCTGGTGTCTCCAGGAGGACTGTGGGGACCCCAGGATGGATGGCTCACCAGGATGACTGTGGTTTCCAAGGGAGCGCTGGGATCTCCAAAGAGGGCTGGGATCCCCAGGGACTTGGGTTGCCCCTGAAGGACTGTGTGGTCCCAAGAAGGGCTGAGGTCCTCAGGATGGCTGGATCCCTGGGAGGATGGTGGATTGCAAGGGAGGGCTTGGCACCAGGAGGAATGAGGACCTCTGAGGAGGAATGAAAATCCCTGGGAGGACTGTGTGGACATCTGAGGCAAGGGTCTCCATGAGGGCTGGGCTTCCCCAGAGGGCTGGGTCCTCATTAGGACTCTGGGTTCCCAAAGACAGCTGAGGCCCCCCCACACATGGACATCTCTCTCTTGCAGGTAGCAATCAAAAATGAAGATAGCAGCGAAGGAGCCGTGAGTATCCCCAGTGTCAGCCCCCCTGGCAGGGCTGGGGGTCACTGGGAGGGCTGTGGGGACCCCAGGAGGGATGGATGGGTCACCAGGAGGACCGTGGCTTCCACATGAAGGCTGGGATCCCCAGCAACTTGGAGGTCCTCAGGAGGCCTCTGGGGTCCCAAGATTGGCTGGGGTTGCAGGACAGCTGGGCCCCAGGGAAAACTGTGGGTTCCAAGGGAGGGCTGAGCCACCATGACAGGGGAGAGATGATGAACGGGCTTGTCCCAGGACATCCCCAGCTCCAAGCAGTTGGGAAGACCAGGGGACTTGTGCCCCAAGCCTCCCTGCTGTCAGTGCCATCTGGGCAGGGGGTGATGGCAGGGTGGGACCTGCCCCTCCAAGCAGGAGCAGGATGGCACCAGCACGGCCATAGGAGCTTGGGGAGATCTCTGCTGGCAGCGTGGGGGCTTTGGGGGGTGATGGGGCTGGTTCTGCCACCTCCTCACCGGTGTGCTGGGCGGGAGGGGTTTTGACAGTGGGTGGATCAGCAAGGAAGGCTTTGAGGCCATGAAACTGCAGAGGGGGAAATGCCGGATTTACCGGGAAAAAGGAAAGATCAGTCTCGAGGAATTCTGTAGAAACGTCACGGAGGAGATGAGCAGAGAAACCAAAAATTGCTTCTTCTGTGGGGACAGGGGTGGGGACAGGGGAGCCCCCCGCCCATGCACATCTCTCTCTTGCACGCAGGAAACTAAAACGGAGGTGGCAGCTGCGGCAGAGAAGTCGTGAGTATCCCCAGTGTCAGCCCTGCTAGGGCTGGGGGGTCTCTGGGAGGGGCTGTGGGGTCCCAAGAAGAGCTGGGGTCCCCCTGATGGCTGGATAGTGGGTTCCAAGGGAGGGCTTCTCACCAGAAGGGCTGAGGTCCTCTGAGAGCAATGGGGATCCCCTGGGAGGGCTGTGGGGTCCTGGGAGGGAGGGGTCTCCATGAGGGCTGGGTCCCCAAGAGTGCTGGGGTTACTTTGGGGCTGGGGAACCTGGAGAAGGTGCCCAAGGTCCCAGGGAGGGCTGGGTTACCATGAAGAATGGGCTCTCTGAGAGGGCTGCAGGGTCCTCAGGTACACCTGGAGTCTCCAAAGGAGCTGTGGACCCTGGGGGCTTTGGGGTCCCCAGGGGGGCTGGGCTCCAGCTGCCAGCGCTGGTGGGGACATGGCCACATGGGGTGGGAAGGCCAGGGGGTCAGGGCATCATCCCCTGCTTTCCAGGTGACCTGCAGCTCACCCACCCCGGCACTGCAGTCGAGCTGCTCCGTGATGTGAGGGGTGGCAGCCGCTGTGAACAATCCCCCCGAGGACAATCCCCCTCCACCCGCAGAAGAGCCTCAGCATTGCCCCGCGCACACCAACACCTCACCCCAGGGAAGGAACGCTTTTTTTGGGGGTGGTGGTGTCTCTTTTTTCCTCGCTGGACCTTCATTGCTTTGCATTAATCAGCTGTTTGCTTAATTTGTCCTCCATCAAATTTCCACTCCAGTCCTATCTACCATACCAATAAATCATGGAATGCCAGACAATACATCATGTAGCCCATCTATGCCATCTAGCAGACAACGAGCACCACCATAGACTTGGGGTGGCTTGACCTTCGGCTGCTGCCAGGTGCCCACCCACTCGCTCCCCTCCTCAGCTGACCAGGGGCACAAAAGCATGGCGAGAGGCTGATGGGTCGAGATAAGGGCATCACAAGCCCAGGCTGAGGGACACCACCTCTGCAAACGGATCCCTGCGAGGACGCTGGGTCCCTGGGGACAGGGACATCCCCATGAGGGTGCTGGCTTGATGGGGACAGTGGCAGCGCTGTGGCCCTGCTCTTCCCCCCAGCACCACCGGCCAAAATCTGATGCTCTGGTTGGTCTGGGGTTGCAGCCGGGATCTCAACACCCTTCCCGGTGGACGAGGCCACCCCGTGGTGTCACATCCCGAGTGACACCCACCCTGTGTGTGGGGCTTGGGGACAGGGACGGAGCTTCTTCCCTACATGCTCTGAGCGGCTGGGTCCTGGCTCTGCTCGGAAAGGGTTAACAGTCGGTTTTGCTTCGTTTGGGGCATCCAGATGAATCTTCCCTGGGCTGCTGGGTTGGAAATTGCCCAGATGACTGGGGCGGCTCTGGCTGGAGCCCAGCCATGGGTGGGGTACCCCAAGGTGATGCCTCCTCCAGGCTGGGGATGGAGGTGGGTGGGGGTCGCAGTGTGACACGCACTGTCGGACATGTCCTGCCGCTCCTGTGCCTCAAGAGGGTCTCCAGGCTCTCCTGGATCTTTTCCCTCAGCTTCCAAACTTAACATTTAAGGTGGAATGAGCAAATCAACCCCGGCTTGATGGACACATCTGGGTTTTCCTGGACCTTGTACAGCTTTGGAGTTCCGCTTTCAACCTTTCTCCACCTCTCCTGCACGTCAGGAGGGATGAAAGTCCAGCCCTGACCCACACTCCTCCCATCCCTGCTGCATTTCCTTCAGCCCTTCCTGGAGCTGCAGCAGCCCAGCTTTGCCACCGGCTCTGTTCCAGGGACAACCATGTTCTGTAGCAGCTGTGACTCGGTAAGGATGGTCCTATCTCCACACCTCATGAACAGCACTTGTCCTGGGACTTCTCCAGCTCCAAGCAGTTGGGAAGGACGGGGGACTTGTGCCCCGGCCAATCCCTTGTGCTGGCAGGAGCTATCCCTGGCAGGGGTCCCCAGGAGGGATGGCAGGCTCACTAGGAGGACTGTGGAGTCTCCAGGAGGGATGGATGGGTCACCAGGAGCACTGTGGGTTCCACAGGAGGGCTGGGATCCCCAGGCGCCTGGGGGGGTCCTCGGGAGGATTGTGGCTTCCTGAGAATCGCTGGTGCCACCAGGATTCCTGTGCTAAGCATAAGGGGTGGATAATGTCCTGCTTCTGCTGGGACAGGGCTAATGGGCACCAAACGCTGGGAGGAGGCCACAGCTGAGGTAGCCCAGAGAACCAGCCAGTGGGATCTTCAACACCTTAGTGATGTGACACCAAACCGAGCTGACAGCACGCTGATGTCACGGCGGCTACATAAGGACCAGGCTGTGGTGGGGAGGAGCAGCTGCAGCCGGGCAGCACCGTCCCTTCAGAGCTAACACAACCCGTGGGGTTCGTATCTCACTTTATTTCTTGGTCCATGACTGTCATCGTTGCTCCTGTTCTTCTCGCTTCTCCTTTTACCTTGTTGGATTAAATTCTCCCGATCTCAGCCCACGGGCTTTTGTATTGTCCTCCTTCTTCTCGCTGTCCAGGGCGTGAGGGGCTGGATCTAAACCAGGACACCAGGGTCCCCCTGACCTGGGGGACATGGCACAGGAGGACTTCTCTGGCTGTTGACCCCTGTGACAATCCTCTTTGACCTCCCTCGGTTTCACTTTCACTCTCTTGTTCCCGGAATCGCCTTTCCCCGAAGCTGGTGGTAACTGACAGCCCAGAGCAGGTGCAGCCGCTCCCTGGGCATCTGCTGACCTCCCATCCCTGCTGCAGTTCCCTCAGCCCTTCCTGGAGCTGCAGCAGCCCGGCTCTTCACCAGCTCCGTCCCAGCGACAAGAATGGCCTGTGGCGACAGTTACTGGGTAAGGACCGTCCCATCTCCACACTCCTCTGCAGTCATCTCCTGCCGCTCGGTGAGATCTCTGCCAGCAGCATGGGGGGTTCAGGGGGCGTTGGGTGGTGATGGGGCTGCTTCTGCCACCTCCTCACCTTCTCTCTTCCTGCTGCGTTTGCAGGGGGGTTTCACGGCGCTTTGTTTTCTGCTGAACAAGAGTGTCCCGGGGCACGGGAAGATCTTTGAGGAGGTACCGGAGAGCACGGTGCAGCCCGGGGACATCGTGCTCTTCCCCCTTGACAAGAGCTATGGCAATATCAGACACATCTTCAAGCACGCAGCTGTCTGCTGCGGGGACGGAGAGGTCATTCACTTCCAGGGTGACTGTCCAACCCCTGCCCGCCTTTGGGACGTGGTGGTGACGCAGTGGCTGGGCCAGTGTGACGGGTGGCTCTTGGTTTTCCAGAATACAAGTCTGACACGAACTATTGTCGGATCAGCAAGGAAGGCTTTGAAATCATGAAAAGGGAGAGGGGGACATGCCAGATTTACCGGAAAATAGGAGACATCAACCTGGATGATTTCCATAGGAGAGTCAAGGAGGCGATGAACCATGAAGCCAAGTATGACTTGTTCAAAAACAACTGCATCCACTTTGCCCTCTGGCTTCTGGACTTGGACAAGTTCTACATGAAGCTGGTGAGCACAGAGCTGGGTGTCACAGCTGAGGGGGAGCAGCTCCTGCACCCACAGCCAGCCCAGGGGTTCCAGTCAGAGCCACCTCCCTCTGGGGCTGGCCCATGGGCCATGGGGACAGGGGTGGGGACAGTGAAGCCCCCCCACTCATGGACAGCTTTCTCTTGCAGGTAGAAAGCCAAGATAAAATTAGCAGTGATGGAGCCGTGAGTATCCCCAGGGTCAGGACCCTGGCAGGGCTGGGGGGTCCTCAAAGAGGGCTCAGCTCCCCAGACACCGCTGGTGTCTCCAGCTGGATGGATGGGTCACCAGGATGACTGTGGTTTCCAAGGGAGCGCTGGGATCTCCAAAGAGGGCTGGGATCCCCAGGGACTTGGGGCACCCCTGAAGGACTGTGTGGTCCCAAGAAGGGCTGAGGTCCTCAGGATGGCTGGATCCCTGGGAGGATGGCGGATTGCAAGGGAGGGCTTGGCACCAGGAGGGCTGAGGACCTCTGAGGAGGAATGAAAATCCCTGGGAGGACTGTGTGGACATCTGAGGCAGGGGTCTCCATGAGGGCTGGGCTTCCCAGGAGGGCTGAGTCCTCGGGAGGACTTTGGGTTCCCAAAGACAGCCGAGGCCCCCCCACACATGGACATCTCTCTCTTGCAGGTAGCAATCAAAAATGAAGATAGCAGCGAAGGAGCCGTGAGTATCCCCAGTGTCAGCCCCCCCTGGCAGGGCTGGGGGTCACTGGGAGGGCTGTGGCGACCCCAGGAGGGATGGATGGGTCACCAGGAGGACTGTGGATTCCTCGGGAGAACTCTGGGGTCCTGAGAATGGCTGGGGTCACCAGGATGGCTGGACCCCAGGGAAGACCGTGCGTTCTAAGGGAGGGCTGAGCCACCAGGACAGAGGGAGACAATGAATGAGCTTGTCCCGGGATGTCTCCAGCTCCAAGCAGTTGGGAAGACCAGGGGACTTGTGCCCCGACCAAGCCCTTGCGCTGGCAGGAGCCATCGTGGGCAGGGGGTGATGGCAGGGTGGGACCTGCCCTCTGAGCACAGGGCAGGAGAGCACCAGCACGGCCATAGGAGCTTGGGGAGATCTCTGCTGGCAGCGTGGGGGCATGGGAGGGTGATGGGGCCACTTCTGCCATCTCCTCACCTTCCCTCTCCGCTGTGTTTGCAGGGTGGTTTCATGGCGCTTCGTTTCCTGCTGCACAAGAGCATCCCTGAGCACGGGAATATCTTCGAGGAGGTTCCAGAGAGCACGATGCAGCCCGGGGACATCGTGCTCTTCCCCTGTGACAAAAACCAGGAGAAGGGCAGCTCCCTCTTCAAGCACGCGGCCGTCTGCTGCGGGGACGGAGACGTCGTTCGCTTCCAGCGTGAGTGCCCAAGCCCACCTCGTGTGTGGGACCTGGCCGTGGCCAAAAGGCAGCCCGAGGCGTGGTGGCTGGGCCAGCGTGATGGGTGGTTCTTGGTTTTCCAGAAAGCAAGTCTGACACGAAGAGTGGTTGGATCAGCAAGGAAGCCATTGAAGACATGAAAAGGCAGTGGGGGGATTGCCAGGTTTACCGGAAAATAGCAAACATCAATCTGGATGATTTCCGTAGAAAAGTTGAGGACTCGATGAACCGTGAAGCCAAGTATGACTTGCTCAAAACCAACTGCATCCACTTTGCCCTCTGGCTTCTGGACTTGGACAAGTTCTACATGAAGCTGGTGAGCACAGAGCTGGGTGTCACAGCTGAGGGGGAGCAGCTCCTGCACCCACAGCCAGCCCAGGGGTTCCAGTCAGAGCCACCTCCCTCTGGGGCTGGCCCATGGGCCATGGGGACAGGGGTGAGGACAGTGGTGAGGACAGGGGAGCCCCCCGCCCATGCACGTCTCTCTCTTGCAAGTATAAGTCTGAAATGAAGGTAGCCGTGAAGGAGCCGTGAGTATCCCCAGGGTCAGGACCCTGGCAGGGCTGGGGGGTCCTCAAAGAGGGCTCAGCTCCCCAGACACCGCTGGTGTCTCCAGGAGGACTGTGGGGACCCCAGGATGGATGGGTCACCAGGATGACTGCGGTTTCCAAGGGAGCGCTGGGATCTCCAAAGAGGGCTGGGATCCCCAGGGACTTGGGTTGCCCCTGAAGGACTGTGTGGTCCCAAGAAGGGCTGAGGTCCTCAGGATGGCTGGATCCCTGGGAGGATGGTGGATTGCAAGGGAGGGCTTGGCACCAGGAGGGCTGAGGACCTCTGAGGAGGAATGAAAATCCCTGGGAGGACTGTGTGGACATCTGAGGCAAGGGTCTCCATGAGGGCTGGGCTTCCCCAGAGGGCTGGGTCCTCATTAGGACTCTGGGTTCCCAAAGACAGCCGAGGCCCCCCCACACATGGACATCTCTCTCTTGCAGGTAGCAATAAAAAATGAAGATAGCAGCGAAGTGGCCGTGAGTATCCCCAGTGTCAGCCCCCCCGGCAGGGCTGGGGGTCACTGGGAGGACTGTGGGGACCCCAGGAGGGATGGATGGGTCACCAGGAGGACTGTGGCTTCCACATGAAGGCTGGGATCCCTAGCAACTTGGGGGTCCCTGCGAGGACTCTGGGGTCCCAAGAAGGGCTGGTGTCTGAGCATGGATGGGCCCCCGAGAGGACAGTGGGTTCCAAGGGAGGACTTGTCACCAGGAGGGCTGAGGTCCTCTGAGAGCAATGGGGATCCCCTGGGAGGGCTGTGGGGTCCTGGGAGGGAGGGGTCTCCATGAGAGCTGAGGTAACAGGGGTCTGGGGTCTGTAGAGGAAATCCCCAAGGTCCCCAAACAGGGCTGGGTCCCCAGGAGGGCTGGGCTCCAGCTGCCAGCGCTGGAGGGGGTGCAGGCCAGGGGGTCAGGCCACCGTCCCCCCTTTCCAGGCCACCTGCATCTCATCCATCCCGGCACTGCGGTGGAGCTGCCCCATGATGTGAGTGAGGGCTGGCAGCCACCGTGGACGCTCCCCCCGAGGACCATCTCCCTCCACCCGCAGAGGAGCCTCAGCATCACCCCAACTCCTCGCCCTTGGGACGGACCTTCTCCTTGGGGTGGTGGTCGCTGCCTTCTGCTCACTGGAGAGTCATTGCCCTGCGTTAATTAGATGCTTGCTTAATTTGTCCTGCAGCAAACACAACTGTCCCCCCCCTCCCACCCCCCCGGTGTGGCAGGTGTGAGATGATATAAAACTCTGGAGCACTCTACAACCAGTCATGACAGATGATAGACAAGCCATGGGGGGGACACGCTTATGGAATCACCCCAAAAACATACCC
>VZZY01022027.1:33666-46139 GCA_013400335.1 Eurystomus gularis | reverse complement strand
CCCCAAAAACATCCCCCCCCTCCCAGTGTCCCCCATTACACCCACCTCGCCACCAGCCCCCCCAAACCCGGGCAGGTGAGGGGTCTCCTTTTAAGGGTGCAACCCCCCCACCCCAGGGTGATGTCCCCCTCCTGAAGCTGGGGAGCGTGGGGTGCGTGAGGGCGGTGCCCGATGTCCTCCCCCCCACCACCACCACCAGCACCAGATGACGGTGACATCAATCCCAGCATCCCGCATCCTCCTCCCGCCGCCATGGCCGCCAGCCCGGCCTACGGGGAGGAGAAGGGGGGGTCCTCCAGCCTCGGGGAGCCCGAGTACGGCCATGACCCCGCCAGCGGTGGCATCTTCTCCTCCGACTACAAGAGGTGGGGACAAGGTGGGGTGGTGGGGGGGGACACATGGACACCCCAGGGGACACCGGTCGAGCTTGGCCGGGCGGCCGCCACGGGCCTTGGCCACTGTCCCCACCGGGGACCGCGGGACCTGACGCGGGGCTGGGGATGGAGATGAAGATGGGGATGGCGGGGTGAGGCCGGCGATGAAGATGGGGACACGGTCACGTCGCCGTCACTGCAGCGTGCGAACGCCGGGGAGGGTTCTGGGGGAAAAGCGTTTTTTGGAGATGGTGTGGTGCACACCCCCCCCCACCCTGGGTGCAGCGTCCCCACGGTGTCCCCAACCCAGGCTCTGGTGATGACCCCCCCACACCCCTCCGAGGTCTCCAGTGAGAGGGGAGCTGAGCAGTGTCACCCCGGAGTGGGGCAGGCTGCCGGTGGAGGGGAGGGACAAGGACACCGAGGTGGGGGGGGTGGCCATTTGTCCTCCCAGCCCTGGCAGTGTCCCCCACCTTGGATGTGCCCCCCCCACCACCCTGAGCTGCTGGCAGTGTCCCCCCCTCCCTGATCCCATGGCAATGTTCCCCAGCGTGATAGCGTCCCACCAGCCCTGACCCCCCCTTGGCAGTGTCACCCACTCTGGCAGTGTCCCCATCTGGCAGTGTCCCCATCTGGCAGTGTCCCCTCCTCCCATGAGACCCGGGCATTGTCCCCCAGTCCGGCCAGGTCCCCTCANCAACAAGTGCCACCCCACCACCTAGGTGGGTGTCCCATCATGACGTGATGTCCCTGGCCAGGACTGAGCCACTTCTATCACCTGGGGAAGAAGCTCCCTGCAATGTTCCCAAGCCCCATGTCCAGGACTGGTGTCACTTGGGATGTGACACCCCAGGGTGGCCTCGTCCACCAGGAAGAACGTTGTGATCCTGGCTGCAACCCAATCCCACCAGCAGCATCAGGTTTCTGCCGGTGCTGGGAGGAGGAGCGGGGCCACAGTGCTGCCACTGTCCCCAAGGCCACCAGCCCCGGCCAAAGCCATGCTGTCCCTGCCACCGGTGCAGAAGCTGCTGCGGCAGCTACCGACGGGGCCGGCCGGGCGGCCAAAACCACCGGTGGGTGGTGACGCGGCCGAGGAGGTGACAAGCCCTGTGCTGGCCACCGAGGCTGGACAACCTGCCTGCTACAGCGCCCTGCGAGCCGATGAGCTGCGGCCACTTGCCAGCCCCGAGCCCGAGGTGGCCACCAGCACCGGGCCACCACCGCGGTAAGACCCCTCCAAGGAGCATCCCCAGGACCCTCTGGTGATGCCCTGGCTGAGCGTTATCCCATGGATGCCACCTCCAGCCTTGCAGGTCCCCCGGACAGTGGTGACGAAAAGGCTGGTGGCATCTTCCCAGCCCAGGAGGTGACCGTGGAAAGGCTCTGTATTGGGGCACACTGGCACATCCATGCCACCATCCCCATGAGGGGACAAGGGACACCCAGCCAAGGGGGGCTGGTGGCCACGATGGAGCCAGTGATGGGCACCTGCTCCTTGGGAAGCGATCTGGGGACATCTCAGGGTGACAGCCACAGCCGGGCTGGGATGGGGTCCTCATCCCAGCACCTGGGATGGGGACAGAGCTGGGTGCCAGCGCTGCACCGGTCCCTCCAGCTCCTCTTTCTCCTGGTCGTAACCCAACTCCAGCACCCGTAAATATTGCATGAAGGGTTGGGTTGCTGGCCTGACGGAGGTTGGGGGCAAAAAAAAGGACTAAAAATGGCCAAAATTGGCTTAAAAAAGCATAAAAAAATTATGGTTTCTTCCCCACATGACATAGGCACGATGACCTCAAGGAGATGCTGGATAGCAACAAGGATTCGCTCAAGCTGGAGGCCATGAAGAGGATCGTGGCGGTGGGTGTTGCTGCCACCGGCGGCGACCACTGCCGTGGTGACCAAGCCGTGATGTGACATGTCGTGACATGCCGTGTCATGCTGTGACGGCTGCCTGGTGTCACACTGCTCCTTTACCCCCTAGATGATTGCCCGGGGGAAAAACGCCTCCGACCTCTTCCCAGCTGTGGTGAAAAACGTTGCCTGCAAGAACATTGAGGTGAGGAAGGTCTTGGGTGGCCTTGGTGGCATCCGTGGGTGTCCCCAGGGTCTGGTGCATCCCCTGCAGGTGGGGTTTGGGGATGGGCTGGGTTTTGAAGGGCTCTGAGGTGGTTCCCCTCACCTTCACCCTACAGGTGAAGAAGCTGGTGTACGTCTACCTGGTGCGCTACGCAGAGGAGCAGCAGGATCTGGCCCTGCTCTCTATCTCCACCTTCCAGCGAGGGCTCAAGGTGGGCTGGTTGGGGGACCTGGGGTGGGGGGTTTTGGAGGGCAGCAAGCCCCCCATGGCCATGCTGCAGCCCCCCGCGTGTCCCCACAGGACCCCAACCAGCTGATCCGCGCCAGCGCCCTGCGGGTCCTCTCCAGCATCCGTGTGCCCATCATCGTACCCATCATGATGTTGGCCATCAAGGAGGCCGCCTCGGACATGTCCCCATACGTGCGCAAGACGGCCGCCCATGCCATCCCCAAGCTCTACAGGTAATGGGGGAGTCGGCTGCTCAATTCTGGTGGCACCAATAAGGGTCATGGGCTGGGGTCTCAGCTGCTTGGTGAAGGCAGGGACAGGCAGGAGGTTGGTCTTGCCACACCCACCCTGCTCTTCCCTCACAGCCTTGACTCGGACCAGAAGGACCAGCTCATTGAAGTCATCGAGAAGCTGCTGGCGGACAAGACCACGGTGAGCCAGGCACTGTGTCCCCCCTGCCCCTAAACCTGGGGACGTTACCATCCCCGCTGACCTGGTGGCTTGATGGGGATGCAGATGTCCCCATCAAATTGGTGTCCTCATGGGGATGTACCCACTCATGGAGAGTGGGCATCCTCATGGAGATGAGGATCAACCATCCCCACTGAGCCAACATCTGCGCAGGATGCAGCCATCCCCAGAATCAACATCCTTGTGGGGATGCCACTGTCCCCACTGACCCAACATCCTCATGGGGGTGTAGATGTCCTCACCAAACCAGCATCCTCACCAGGATGCCACAATCCCTCCCTAGCAGGCATCCTCATGGAGAGAAAGCTATTTCCAGCAAAACAGCATCTTCATGAAGATGCCACCATCCCCACCAAACCAGCATCTTCACAAGGATGTCACTGTCCCTGTCAAATCAGCATCATGATGTAGATGCCACCACCCTGGTGAGTCACCCCAGGCTTTCCTTCCCCAGCTGGTGGCCGGCAGCGTGGTGATGGCGTTTGAGGAGGTCTGCCCAGAGCGCATCGACCTCATCCACAAGAACTACCGCAAGCTCTGCAACCTGCTCATCGACGTGGAGGAGTGGGGACAGGTGGTCATCATCAACATGTTGACCCGCTACGCGCGCACCCAGTTCCTCAGCCCCAACCAGAACGTGAGTGTGGGAGCCTCGGGATGTCCGAGAAGCCTCAGGGTGCTCCAGGAGATCTCAGGGAGGTGGGATGAAGGAGGGTGCTGCTGGGGGATGCGAGGTGGCCCACCTGTTGGCAGGAGTCCTTGCTGGAGGAGAGCTCTGAGAAGGCATTCTACGGCTCTGAGGAGGAGGACGCCAAGGATGCCAAGGCAGAGGCGGCCTCGTTGGCCAAGCGCAAGCCCTACGTCATGGACCCCGACCACCGCTTGCTCCTGCGCAACACCAAGCCCCTGCTGCAGAGCCGCAATGCCGCGGTGAGCCCCTGCCCCAGCCCTGTCCATCCCCGGAGGCCACCGGTGGTGTTCAGCAGCCAGGGCTTGTGATGGCCCCAATGGCCAAGGAGCCACCATGTTTGAGGGACACCTAGGGATGGACATCTTGAGGGTCAGGCTTCCTTAGTGTGCTGCTGGGTGGGACACTAGTGGACACAGCCATCCCTCAGGGTGTCCCCACGCCCACCAGGTGACCCTCGGGTGTGTCCCCACAGGTGGTGATGGCCGTGGCGCAGCTCTACTTCCACCTGGCACCCAAGGCAGAGGTTGGCGTCATCGCCAAGGCGCTGGTGCGGCTCCTGCGGAGTCACAGGTCTGTGACACCCGGCCTGTGGTGGTCCCCTACCCTGCCACCCTGGTTGGTGGCAGCCACGGGGAGCACCAAGACCTTGGGAGAGATTCCCAAAAAGCCCATTCCTGCAGAGATGTCAAGTTGGGGTGAATTGCCCCTAAAAAGGGGCTTTTTGGCCCGGCCCAGTCTGAACATGGGGTGGCAGCATCATGGTGGCACCAGCCTGGTGGTGGGTCCTGCCCCATCTTCACGGGGACTTGCTGGTGGGGCTGGCTCTGCCCTGCTGATGGTGGTCCTCTCTTTGTTCCCACAGCGAGGTGCAGTATGTTGTGCTGCAGAACGTGGCCACCATGTCCATCAAACGGCGGGTGAGTCTCAGACTTGGTGTGGGAGGAGTTGACTCTGTTGACTCTGGAGCGGAAGGAGGGCTAGCAAGCAGTGTCACCAGGGCCAGCTGCCTGTGGGTGGCCTCGGTGAGGGGAGACAGGGACGGCACTAACACCACTGGCTCTGCATGCAGGGAATGTTTGAGCCCTATCTGAAGAGCTTCTACATCCGCTCCACAGACCCCACGCAGATCAAGATCCTCAAGGTGAGTTGGAAACACCCAGCAGAACCCATCGCTGTTGACTCTGGGACTTCATGGAGCCCTTCCCTGTGGGGCAGCTCTCCACCATGCCCCGGGGACAGGAGGACAGCAAGGACCCACTGCCCTGGCACCATGCCGCCCGTGGTGCCCATGTCTTCTTCTTTCCTGCAGCTGGAGGTCCTCACCAACCTTGCCAACGAGACCAACATCTCCACCATCCTGCGGGAGTTCCAGGTATGCCACCCTGGCAAGGCTCTGGGTGCCAAAACAACACGATGGAGGGGACGGAGGAGAGGCCCACCAGGAAGAGTGGGCTGAGGCCATGCCAAGCCCATGGGTAGCTCCAAAGAGCCCCAACGTGTGACCACCACATGGGGGGGAGATGCCCAGCACTGGCATGTAGGTGACATGTTGTGTGTCCCTCCATGTCTGCACAGACCTACATCCGTAGCATGGACAAGGACTTTGTAGCAGCCACCATCCAAGCCATCGGGCGCTGTGCCACCAACATCGGCAAGGTGCGGGACACCTGCCTCAATGGCCTGGTCCAGCTCCTCTCCAACCGGGATGGTGAGTGCGCGTGATGGGGGTGAAACGGGGGCTCCATCGCTCTTGGGGCAGGACCTCACTGAGGCCAGGTGTCTGCCCGCAGAGCTGGTGGTGGCCGAATCCGTGGTGGTCATCAAAAAGCTGCTGCAGATGCAGCCGGCCCAGCATAGTGAGATCATCAAGCACATGGCCAAGCTCACGGACAACATCCAGGTGAGCGGGAGAGCATTGGGTGGCCCACAGGACCACGGGAGTGGCAGCGGTGGCACGTACCCGGGGACATTTTGCAGGTGCCGATGGCGCGGGCCAGCATCTTGTGGCTCATCGGCGAGTACTGCGAGCACGTGCCCAAGATCGCGCCCGACGTGCTGCGCAAGATGGCCAAGTCCTTCACCAACGAGGAGGACATCGTCAAGTTGCAGGTCATCAACCTGGCAGCTAAGCTCTACCTGACCAACTCCAAGCAGGTAGCGGGGACGTGGCCCAACGGTGTGCCTCGGTTTCCCCACCGAAGGAGAGGCTGGCCCTGAGCATGTCTTCTGGCGCAGAGCAAGCTCCTGACCCAGTACGTCCTCAACTTGGCCAAGTACGACCAGAATTACGACATCCGCGACCGCGCTCGCTTCATCCGCCAGCTCATCGTGCCCACCGAGAAGAGCGGGGCCCTCAACAAGTATGCCAAGAAGCTCTTCCTGGCCCAAAAACCTGCTCCCATCTTGGAGTCCTCCTTCAAAGGTACCCATCCTTGGTCACAGGGCATGGGGACCTGCTGTCACCACAGTGCTGTCCCCGAGCTGCTGCCACCTCTCACCCCCCTGTAGATCGTGACCATTTCCAGCTGGGCTCTCTGTCCCACCTGCTCAACGCCAAGGCTGTGGGCTACCAGGAGCTGCCCGACTGGCCGGATGAGGCCCCTGACCCCTCCGTGAGGAACGTGGAGGTACGTGGAGCACCCTAGGGTGCTGGGGTGCCTGGAGGGGGACAAGGTGGGGGCATTGTCTTAAGGTCTTGGGAGAGCCCCAGAAGGTGCTCAGGTGCTGCTCTACTGCCCTATGTCCCCTCTCTGGTGCCCTCACACCTCCTTGGGGACAGGAGGGGGACAAGAGCTGTTGTTTTGGGCCCCCCAGCCATGGGTGATGGCCCCGCTCCACCAACCCTGTGCCGGCAGGTTCCTGAGTGGACCAAGTGCACTAGCCGGGAGAAGAGGAAGGAGAAGGTGGAGAAACCTTTCTACTCTGACTCAGAGGGCGAGTCGGGGCCCACAGAGTCGGCGGACAGCGGTGAGGACCCAGTGGGCATGGGGCATGGACCGCTGTGGTGAGGCATCAGGCAGGGTCACTGTGGAAGGGACGTCAGGCAGGTGCCACCGTGGTGGGGCATGGAGCAGGAGGCACCATGATGGGGCATCAAGTACGTGCCACCATGGTGGGGCATGGAAGAAGTGCCACCACAATGGGGCATCAGGCAAGAGACGCCATGGTGGGGCACAGGGTGGAACATGGGGCAGGGGACACTGCAGTGGGGACATCCCACCATGGTGGGGACGTGGGGGGACACAGCAGCAGGGCTGAGCTGCGTCCCCCACAGAGCCCGAGTCTGCCAGCGAGGAGAGCGGCAGCTCCAGCAGCTCCGGCAGCTCCAGCTCGGGCAGCGAAGAGGAAGAGGAGGAGGAGGAAGAGGAGGAGGAAGGCAGTGGGGAGCAGTCCGAAGACAAGGAGGAGGAGGAGGAGAAGAGGCCGAAGAGGAAGGAGAAGGAAGGCTCCCGGAAGGCGGCCCAAGGAGGCGTGGGCAGGTACCCCCTGGGAAGGCAAATCCCCGACAAATCCCAGCCCCACAACCCCTGAGCTGGGCTCTCCCCACAGCCCCAGCGAGGACGAGGAGGAGGAGGAGGGGATGAAGAAGGCCAAGAAGAAGGCGGCACCGCAAGGGAGGAAGGGTCGCGCGGAGACCTCCTCAGAGGAGGCCAGCGCTTCGGAGAGCAGCTCGTCAGGCTCCGACTCGGGCTCTGAGGCGGAGGCCAAGCAGAGGAAGGCGGTGAGGGCCGGGCCGGGCGGTGGGCAGCGGCGAGGAGCCCTGGACCCCGCAGTGACCCCCCCAATCTCTGTGTCCCCCCCACAGCCCCCCAGCAGCAGGGCGGGCCCCAAGGAGATCTCCCTGCTCGACCTGGATGACTGTGAGTGGCCGTCATGGTGGTGCTGGGGAAACTGAGGCACGGTGGGGTTGGGCCTCCGTGGGTCCTCTGGGAGGTGCTGAGGTGGGACGGGGATGGGTGGGCCAAGAGGTCCTTGTCCCCACACGATGGTTGTGGGATGGGTGGCTGTGCCACCAGGGCTGTGCCATGGGATTGTCCCCATGGGGTTGTGCCTGCAGGGTTGTCCCCATGCAGAGGAAGAGGAGGGGCTGTCCCCATACGGCTGTCCCTGTAGAACTGTGCCACTGGGGCTATCTCCACAGGGCTGTCCCATGGGGCTATGTCACCAGGGCTGTCCCCATGGGCCTGTCCCGTGGGGCTATGCCACTGGGGTTGTCCCCATGGGCCTGTCCCCATGCAGATGTGCCACCAGGGCTGTACCCATGCAGCCGTCCCCATGGGTCTATGCCACCAGGGCTGTCCCTGTGGGGCTGTGCCACTGAGGCTGTCTCCATGGGGTTGTCCCCCGGGAGCTGTGCCACTGGGGGTGTCCCCATGGGGCTGCGGCTCATCAGAGCTCTGTTAACCCTTTCCTCCTGCCACCCCGCAGTCACCCCACCTCCTCCCCAGCCCGCTCCCCCCAGCAACATCGTCTCCACCAGTCTGGTGACCGACCTGGAGGGCCTCACGCTCACCGACACCTCCCTGGCACCCGCCGTAAGTGTCCCCTACGCCCTTCCCAGGTGGTCCCCTGGGGACCCTCTGCCACCCGTGGCTGGGAGCGGGTTGGCAGCTCAGGCCAGAACCTCGGTGCCCCGCAGCTGCTGAGCCCGGCGTTCGGCGCCGTGAGGACCTACGAGCTGCTGCACCGCATGGCGGGCGAGGGGCTCGCCGTCGAGTACTGCTTCAACCGCCGGCCCTTCCCGGGGGACCCCCATATGGTGGCCGTCCAGATCCAGATCTCCAACAACACCGACGCCGAGGTGAAGAACGTGCGGGTCAGCGAGCCCAAGCCGCTCTCCGGCATGCGGATCCAGGAGTTCCCCGAGATCGGTACGGCACGGCACGGCACGCGCGCGATGCCACGGGCGGCAAGGGACGGGGTCAAGGGTTGGCTGGTGGAGGGGACGTGGGACGTGGTGGCAGCCCTGCGGTTTCAGAGCGCCTGGCACCGGGGGACACAGCCAGCGTGGTGATGGGCATCGACTTCTGCGACTCCACCCAGGCGGCCAACTTCCAGCTGTGGTGAGCGCCTGGCACTGAGCAGGACACGATGGGTGTCCCCAAGGGGTTGGGGACAGTGTGGAGTGCTCCAGGGTTGGGGGAAGTGGGATGGGCACCAAAACTTCTCCAAGGGACATAGAGCAGCAGGGTACAGGTGACAGCTGGACAGGGCATGAGTTACCCCAAGGAATGAGGGACAAAGGGACAGGGCATGAGGTGCCCCAGGGGATGGGGGACAGGCATGGGGTGCTCCAGGGCTTGGTGACAGCCAGACGGCCACCGACATCCTTCCAGGGGATGGAGGACAGCAGGAGAGGACATGTGGTGCCCCAGAGGCTAGCGGGGCAGGGTCCCTCCAGGGGATGGGAGACAGCGGGACAGACACCTCGGTCCTTCCAGGGAAGAGGGGACACTGGGATGGGCAGGGGGCGGTTGGGGGCTCTCTGGAGAGGACAAGGAAGTGGCAGCAGCCCCAGGCCCAGCCTGATGGGTTCCCTCTGTTCACGAGGCCTTTTGTGCCTCAGTTTCCCTCCAGCCACCGGAGCAGGGCAGGGACGGGAAGCAGGACACGGTGGTGGCCGGGGGGGGGGGGACATTTGGAGCACGTGGCCCCCCCTCACCACCCGCCTGTCTCCCCCAGCACCCACACGCGCCACTTCTACGTCTCCATCCAGCCACCCGTGGGGGAGCTCATGGCCCCCGTCTTCATGAGCGAGAACGAGTTCAAGAAGGAGCAGGGTGAGTGGGGGTCGGGGACGGGGACAGGGCGGCGCAACGGGCACCCGCCGCCCCAGCGCCGACGCTCACCCCGCCATTTTGTCCCCTCTGCCGCCCTCGCCGTGGCCCTAGAGCACCTCGCGCGGCCGGGCGAGGGTAAGTGGCCCCTAGACTAGCTCCGCTCCTCTCACCCCATCCTGCGCGCTGGGGTGACCCACCGCGTCCCCACGCAGCGCGGAAGGCTCGTGGGGCCACCCTGGCCCCGTGTCCCCGTGCTCTTGGAGCAGCAGCATCCCCTCCCTGGCCCCACGGATGAGGGTCTGCACCGAGCGGTGGGTGCTCGGTGCCCTCCAACACCCGGCTCCGTTGCCGCGTGTCCCCAGGGATGTGGCTGCTGCCACCAGGTAGGGACACGGAAGAAGGAAGAGGAGCAAGCAGGGCAGCCCGTTTGGGGTGCTGGGGGGAGCTGGACGCAGGGAGCTGGCAGCCGGAGGGACTTGGTTTGGGGACAGCAGGGACGTGGCCGCCGGGTGTGTGGCCGGAGACGGGCAGGTGCCTCCGCTGCCTGCTCCAGGGAAGCTGATGGGCATGAGCGAGATCACGGAGAAGCTGACGCTGCCCGAGAAATGCCGGAGCGACCACACCATCGTCCAGCAAGTGACCTCGGCCGCCAACGTGGGCCGCGTGCCCTGCGGTGCCGACAACGAGTACAGGTAGCCGGACCCCCAGAGCGGGACCAGGCAGGCGCTGTCACCGCTGCGGTCCCACCCGAATCACAAGTGGGGACACTCAAGGCTTCCTTCAGGACAAGGAGCCTCCGTGAACCCACGCGTGGTGGCGGCCACGGGTGGCAGACGTCTCCCCGGTCCCTGCTGGAGCATCCTGGGGGACGGGAGGGTGACAGAGGGCCAGCTTGCCCTGAAGCCCTATGTTCACCCGTGGGCAGGTTCGCGGCCAAGACGGTGACGAGCGGGAGCCTGGTGCTCATCACCCTGGAGCGACGGGAGGGCGCCGCGGCCCAGCTGACCATCAACAGCGAGAAGATGGTCATTGGCACCATGCTGGTGAAGGACATTGTCCAAGCCCTGGCGCAGTGATGGCCGGGCCCTGCCGCACCCACAGCCCTGCCCTCCCACCCCTCTCTGCCCCGCAGTGCTCCCCGAAACGCTCCCTGTCCCAGTTTCTGCGGGGTTATTCCCTGTTCCGGGCCGGCTTCGCCGCTGGGAGGAAGGAGCGGGATGGGGCGGATGGGACTCTGGGCGATGTCCCGCTCGGAGGGGCGGCAGCGGCTCCAGCCCCCAGCCCCTCGCCACCGTCTCCCAGTGTAACCCCTATTTATTATGGCCAGGATCTCCCAATAAAGCTCTTCTCCAACCCGCTCTTTTCTCCTCTGCTCTGTGTGCACAGCGGCCAGATCAGCCCCAAACTGCTCCCACGCTGGGCTCTTCCAGTCTCCCCAAAGCAGCAACGTGAGGGACACGAGGGGACCAGCCATCCCTTGGGCAACGGGGGACGTGCAGGTCACCTGGGGGTGGTGGCTGCTGGAGAAGACCTGGCACCCACACACGGGGTCGGGGTAACCCCACCGGGGCTTGGTGGAGGGCAGGAGGCGCTTGGTTCCCTCCGATCTGAGGAGTTCTGGGAGGTTTCCAATTATTTATTCAAAGTGGAATTGCTCGGGCTTTGCCCACAGAAGTACCTGCTACGTCAGGGCTGGGTCTATTCTGCAGTGTCACTGGAGGGATTCCTGGGGCCAGCTCTGGGAGGAGGCTTTTTCATCTCCAAACTGGAAGAAAAAAAGGGAAATTGGACTCTTGATCGCCCCAAAGCTCAGGCTGGGTGGGATTTGAGAGCACCCCAGCTCTCCCTTTCCAAAGCTGCAGCCCAGCGGGGAGCCAGCACTGGAGGGAGAGGACGAGCCAGGGAAGCTCTGGCCCCCGAATCCCCTCAGCTCCAACCCCTTCTGCTGCCGCAGAAAGAGCGAGGGGCTTCCTGCGTTTTGCAGCACGTGGATGGCAGATGGGATAAAATCACCGTCATTTTTTGCCACGAGCGAGGACGCGCTGGCCAGAGCAGCCGCACCACCAACCGCTGGCCGTGGAGCCCTTGTTCCCGCAGGGAAAAGCTCGTGTCCACCATCTCTGGGGCCTGAGCCACAGCCCGGCCTCCAACCCAGGGGAGGCTGAAGCTGGGAGCCAGCACCCTCCCATTACCCTTGGGGGAGCCTGTTGTAACCCCATGGCGGGGTCCATTCCTCTTGAGGAGCCTGTTTTAGCCCCATGGGGGTGTCACTACCCCTTGGGTGGGCCCTGTTTTAACCCCTTGGGGATCCTAATTCCTCTTGGAGGGGGGCTGTTTGAACCTCTTGGGGATCCCATTCCCCTTAGGCTGGGGGGCCCTGTTTTAAACCCTTGAGGATCCCATTCTTCTTGGGGATCCCACTCCCCTTGATGGACCTGTTTGAACCCCTGGCGATCCCATTCCCCTTAGGGGGCCTGATTTAACTCCTTGATCCCATTCCCCTTGACAGGCCTGTTTTAACCCCTTGGAGATCCCATTCCCCTTGGAGGAAGGGGATGTTTTAAGCCTTTGAGGATCCCATTCTCCCTGGGGATCCCATTCCCCTGCAGATCGAATTCCCCTTAGAGGGGGCCTGTTTTAACCCCTTAGGGGTCCCATTATTCCTTGATGGGCCCTTTTGAACCCCTGGGGGATCCCATTCCCCTTGATGGGCCCGTTTTAACCACCTGGGGATCCCCTTCCCCTTGGGAATCCCATTCCCATGGGGATCCCCTTCCCACTGACAGGCCTTGGGGACCCCCCTCCCCTTTGAGGCCCCATTCCCTTCGGTGGGGGGGGGGCCTGTTTGAACC
>VZZY01022027.1:0-32983 GCA_013400335.1 Eurystomus gularis | reverse complement strand
GTTAGACCTCAGGGAAGCCATCACCGCCTTGAGGGACCAAGCTGCTGCCAGCCCCAGTGGTCCCCGTGAGGAGCGAGCCCTGCCCGTGGCTGCACCTCACCCCCTGTGTATTTGGAGGTGCTGAGCTGGTGTGGGGTTTTTGGGGAGTGGGTTGGCTTGAGTGGGTCGTGTTGAAAACTTCAGAACCCGTGTGATTTTTGGCGTAGAAAGCGAACGCGGCCGTCGTTTTGCCCCTAAACCAGGTGAGGCTGGCTCTGGTTGGGGGCCCCGGAGGCTTAGTCCCTGATGGGTGCTGCACAGGCCAAGGGACAAGTCTGGAAAACAACCTCGGTTTCTTCCCCAGCTAAAACCAATTAAAGCTCGTTGGCGGCGGCTTTTGTGGGGCAGGTGGTGAGGGGCTGCAGCTGGAGCCGTGCGAAGGGTGGGAGATGTGTTTTGGGAGGGGTTTCGGGCTCCCATTGCTTTGCTGCTCTTTATCTTGACTAGAACAGTCTCCCCAAAACAATTAAAAACCCTCTTCTGCTTTGGTAATGCGCGGAAACAGGCGGTTGGGATAGTGCTTGTTTCCAAACCTCCCTGGGTAGTAGCCTCAAAGCATCTTGTTCTCCCCGAAGTACCTAAAAGTTGGTGCCTCGACAGGGAATTGTCTTTATAAACAGGAGTTTTGGCAAAATGGGTGTTGCTCTCAAGTCAGTGCTCTGTAAAATGAGACCATCAACAGCCCTTCCAGTCTTGATTCCGGGCAGGTGTGTTCAAGACCTTCTCCACCCTGTGAGAACTGCTTCAGCTCAGCTTTGTGATGGTGAGAGGGCTGATGTGGCTGAGCCCAAGCCTGGTTTGGGCTGAGTTTGTGGGGTGAGCTTGTTGCTTTCGTGGCTGTATTGTGTGGTAGGAACGATTACACCAATATCGTGCTTTATAGTGGTGTAGCTGACTTCATCTTGGGTGGGGGAGAAGACTTTTAGAGCTGCCTTTATCAAAGTGTGGGGCCATCTTGGCTTGGTTATGTTGAGACTGACCCTGTTTTAACAGCATCTTAAATTTTGTCTCAGACCCTGTACCTACAGCGGTGACAGCCCCGCTGGCACTGCCCTGGTGGGATTTTCTGTGACAGAAGCAAAAAGCAAAGGCTAAATTGCAGCTGAGGTGGACGAGCCTTGTCCACCCCGAGCGTTCCTCAGGAGCTCGTGCACATCGTAGCTGTGCTGTGTTTAATGACTTCCCGAAGGATTAGGATATCCTAATCCTGTGCCAGCGCTGTTGCGGTGCCGCAGGTTCTGCCTAGCCCTGGGATTTAATTATCTGTAGGTCTCCTACGGGTTTCTCGGGGCTGTGGAGGTGCCTTCGTTTCCACTTCCCTGGGATGTCTTTGGTGCTTTTGGGGCCAAAGTGTAGGTTGTTGTTCCACTGCCTGAGCTGCTGCAGGTTGTGTGTGTGGAGTGCTAAAGGGGTCTGGAGCCTGACAGTGCCCTCCTTGAGACCTGGGAATGCTTCTTCGTGCTTGGACATGGGTCCTTGGCTTTGGTTGAGGCAGGATATTGATGGACTGTGCTCCAGAGATTCATCTTGCCGTGTCTTTGTGCCATGCTTCTCGGCTCTGTGTTCCAGACCTACCACGATGATTTAACCTGAAGCTTCTAAGTTGTTTGCGGGGACCTGAATTGCCTTTCTCGTTTGTTCCTGATCTTGGAACATCCCTAGGAGCTCCCAGCTCTTCAGCCGTGCCTGGGTGTCTCACCAGGCATCAGGGAGCTGTGTTGATGGCTTTAAATGACCCATCAGCTGGATCAGGCTTCTGTAGTGATTTGTTCATCCTTGAATGAGCGAGGATTAGGAAATCCCTCTGGATTGGGATTGTGCACTGTAGCACCAGCTGCCAAGGGCCATTGTTGGGTCACTGGTTACACCAGTGCTGCTGAACTGGTGCCTGGGTGACAGCAGAGAGGATCACCAGCTCCTGGCGTGGGCTGGAGTTGCTGCCCTGTGGGACTTAATCCCCGGCAGCCTCTGTTTATTCCCGCATCCCTCAGGATGGAGCACTGAAAACTACTCCTAGACTTGGAAGACCTGCAGAGCTCTTCTCAAAGGAGTATCTCCGAGGGACCCGGGGAAGGGGGAGAGCTTTAGGGAGACACAAACCAACTTCTGCGAGGGCTTGGGTGCCAGCTCCACATCCTGGATGCTTGCAGGACCTCTAGGATATCCTTGACAGCCTTAAGGTTAAGTGGAAGGAACTTTTGTGGAGACACTTGGCCGTGCTCTTGCTTTGCAGGCTGGGGGAAGCATCGGATGCGAACTGAGCAGGAGCGGGTCAGGCGCTGGGTTTGCCACTCGGGTTTATTTTTGTCTTCGCTAGCGCAAGCCCCTGGGGAGAAGCTTTGCCTCCTGCTGCAAGTGGTTCTTCAGCAGTAACAGGAGGAGGATCTGGAGCTTCACACTTGTGCCAGCGCCGCCTGATGCGGCAGTTCTTTTTAGTAAAGATGACTGGCGATGCTTCAGCCAGCAGAGCCCTTGCACTCCTCAGCTGCTCTTCCTGTCGCTTGCTCTGCCTGTTTTCTCCTGCCCGAAGCTCACTTTCAGCCCTGCCTGGTTTACTCCCGCCTTGGAAATGCAGGTCTGTGGAGTCCAGGACCTCGAGTGGGGAGGGGGCTGAGCCCTTCCTGAGACAAAGCCCCCAGGACCCCGGTGCTGAATGGATGTTAACGGCCTGAAAGGGCTGAGATCCCCAGTCGATTGTTCAGGTCCTGCCTGGAGGCATGGTGGGAGTTGACAATTCAGGGGCTTATCCCAGGATAGGGTTTCCTCAGCTTTTTTAGCGAAGTGCCCTGGGGGGGGAAGCCCTCATGGGTGGAGAAAACTATCAGATGATGCGTTGTGGTGGTAAAGCTGCTCCTAACGACAGGTTAAGGGGGGAAATACCAGTCCTGTGCTGGGGCTGGCCTAAAGTTCCCATCTCCCGTGTGAAATAGAGTTGAAACCCGCCTTCTGCCACAGCCTGCACCTGGAAAGGTCAGTAAGGGATGGTTTGGGAGTAAAACCAGGAGGAGGAGGAGAAATGTGGGGGGGAGTCGGGCCCAAAACTCTTGCAGGAACGCATCCAAAAGGTAGATGGATTAAATGTCTCCTTGACAAGTGCAGATGGCCCCGGTTCAGAGCTCACCAGCCTCGCCGCGACTCCGGTTCTTTGAATTTGGCCTGAACTCGATTTCCTTCATGGCAAAGATTCTGCTCCAGAGGTTGTGCCTGCTGCGGTGGCTTTTGGGTGGTGGGAAGACCTGTCCTAGGTCCAGAAATGCCCGTTGGAGATTAAGTTTAGCAGCTTCTAGATTGGCAGGGGCTGGAACGTTGGGCAGCCGCGCCGAAGCGAGCCTGGGTGCGACAGCGGCTTGCAGGCGGAGCTGGGTCTGGGCTGGCACCAGGAAGCAGGAGTCGTTTCAGCTTTTCCAAGCTTTGTGAGAGCTCTGGTTGCTTAGGGTGGCCCCCAGACCTCGCTGCTGGTGGGTGGGTGGCTGTGGGGAGTTGCTGGTTTGGGGTAACCTCCCTAAAGGGATGATCAGGGTTCAGTTCTCTGCGTTTCCAAGGGAGACCTCAGGATCTGGGGCAACGTTTTGGCCGCCAGCCCGTTTTCTGCGGTGATCGCGCGGCTCCTGACTCGAGCCATCTCGAGTCCTTGTTCAGAGCTCCCAAACACGAGCAGTAAACCAAACCTTGAGCTCTCCTGCCCTGTGCAGGAGGAGCTACCGTGGTTTCTTGTGGTGGTGACCTTGACCACAAGCATCTCCCTGGTCCCCCGGTGTCAGGAGGCCGGT
Source organism: Eurystomus gularis (assembly GCA_013400335.1). Lineage (NCBI taxonomy): Eukaryota > Metazoa > Chordata > Aves > Coraciiformes > Coraciidae > Eurystomus > Eurystomus gularis. The sequence goes on along the minus strand of VZZY01022027.1, from coordinate 29,174 downwards.
GCTGGGGGCACCGTCCATCTCTCAGAGCTCTTATTTAGGGTTGTGATGTGCTAGAGAGACGCAGGCAGGAAATTCGTGGTAGCCACCAAGTGCTTTGGCTACTCAAGTCCATCCCAGCCATGGTACTGGTTTGTGACTGGGGCAGTCAGGGGGGATGCTGACAAATTGCTGACCCTCTTGCTTAACTGTTTGTTTGCTGCCAAGAATTAAGCTTGAGTGTTGCTGAGACCTGGAGCTAATGTGAGCGTTGGAGGCGATCCAGCCTTTCCACAATGTGTTGAAAGCCGAGCGGCGAGCACCAGCCTGACACTAATACTTGTTCTTTTCTTCTTCTTTTTTTTTTTTTGACCAGAAAGAAGATACTGGGAGGAGCATAAAGGACTGCTGGGATAGCCCAGATGCCCCTGCACTTTCCACTTGCAGCAATGCAGATATATTCCGCCGAATAAACGCGATGTTGGACAACTCTTTGGACTTCAGTGGAGTCTGCACCACGCCTGCCACCAAAAGCAAACGTGACAGCCTGCCAGGTGATGCACCGGGCTGGAGCTGGGGCTGGCAGAGCGGGAGGACTCGCTTGGTGGGACCAGGGGGTGGTTGGCACGTGCTTGTGAGCAGAGAAACGTTTGGTGTCGGTGTTAATGCTGCTTTGGTCCTGGGAGCTTCAGTTCTGCGCCTGCAGTGGATAATCCTTGGTGGTGTGGAGGAGCTTCATGCTCCTCATGGTGCTGTGGTGTAGATGCTCCTCAGGCTCCTTCAGCCCGCCTCTTTTGGAGGCAAAACGAATCCGTTAGTGGTTACGGCGACTGATCTGCCAACAAATGCTGGAGGACGTGGAATAACCGCTTGCTCCAGGTCAGTCAGTTGTGTATGTCAGTGGAGTGGGCACCTTCTGCCTCAAACCAGAAGGCTTCGTGCCAAAGCAGAGAGAATGGAGTCCAAGCTGCTTTTTATATAAGCGAAGGACGTGGGTTTGTCCCTCTCCTGGCAGATCTTGCCTCCTGTAAACATACCCCCCTGGTGCCCCGTGTTCCTCTTGCGCAGCGGTGCTTGCGCCAAGGATTCGGCCGCTGGAAAAGCGACCGGTGCTCCTCCAGCCCCTGAATTACGGGGTCAAGAAACGCTTGGGCCCTCCCTGGCAACAAACAGACCCTCGGGACTTGTCCCCAAATGAAGCGGGAAGAAGCCCTCAGCAGCTGGTGACCTTGCAGGCTGCCGAGAAGCTCTGGAGGTGGGCTTCTCTTGTGGCTGGGCGTTAGAAAGGGGTTGTCTGGGCATCCCGCGGGTCTGTTTGATGCTTGCGCTGCGTGGCTTTGTTCCGGGCTAGCGAAATGACTGCTACCAGATGACTTCCAGCGCAGCTTAATCTCCCGGCTATGCGAAGGGCTTAGCGGGGTGGACCGGGGGCTGATCCGGCCATGTGATCCCGTGCTGGCGCGGCAGAAACGCCGGCGGAAGCGCGGCGCTCGCTCCGAGGGATGGATCTATAGGCAGCGTTGCTTGAAACGTGCCCGGTAAGATGGCATGGGAGGAGACGCCGGCCACTCCGTAGTGAATATTAACCAGTTGAGGTCCGTGGTGTGGTTTTGGAGGTCGGCTGTTGTCCTGAGCTGTTTAGATGGGGTATTTTTTTGTCCTCTGGCACAGCGGTAGTCAGTGTTGTATCTGATCTTGATGTCCTGGAAATGTAAGGGAGAAATATTTTCCTTTTTCTCCTTACAATGAGTTTGGAAGCGCTGGTTCTGGCTGCCTCGTGGAAATCTCTTTGCTATAGCCCTTCCTGTTCCGTTTATAACCTGGAGTGGGGATGCTTCCTAAGGAAGTTCCAGCTGATTGCCAAAGTTAATCTCGCTGATAAAGGAGCAGCTTCATGCTATCAAGATGCGGGTTGCACCCGGGCTCTGAGCTGGCACATCCATCTTAATTCAAAGGAGTCTTCTAGACTTAAATCCCCTCTCTGAGGGACTGGGGCGTTCACCTGCTGAGGAAACAAACCTCTTGGTGACCTGCCCCATGTGAATCCTCGCTTAGTCTGGTGTTTCTCCAAGATGTCGGGAGCAGAGAGGGTCTTGCCTGGCATGGAGCTGCTGAGATGTGGTGCTTTGATTGGCAACTGGGTGAATTTCCCTTCAGTGGCCTTCGACTGCTTGTGTTTCAGGCTGCCATTGAGTAACTCCTATGGAACACCTCTTGTAGGACACGTAGAGTGGGACCTGCATGTAGGACAAAGAGGCTGCCTCTAGCAAACGTTGTTTTTGCTGTGGGGCAACGGGAGTTGTGCTTTTGGGAGTGGCCTAAGCAGCTTTTCTTGCTCCTGACAGCAGTTGAGGCGCTGGCATAGCCACTCGTGGGGCTTGGGGACCTGAGTGGGGGGCCAGGCTCGGTGCTGGTTGACTCAATGAAGCTTTTAGCTCCTGTCAGGTTCCTCGTGCAGCAGCACAAGTACTTGTGATGGCATGAGGAAAGTCTCGCTTGCTTCCTGAAGAATGCTGGGTGCTGCCGAGGAAGTGGCTACCTGGGGTGCCCTCAGTGTTTAGGCTGGTGGAAACATGTGATCCCTTTGAGAAGGTGCCTCTGGGTTCTCCAAGAGGCTGATAATAGAGTAGGACCTGGCCAGGCCAGCGGTTACCAGCCGTAAAGACGTGGATGAGTCAGCACCTGCCTCATCGGCAGCTCAGGGTTATTAGTGTCAGAATCGGGACCTCGAGGGCCTGAATGCAGCAGTTCCCCAAACTTCCTTCTGTCTCCGGAGCAGAAAAAGTGCACGGGCCGCTTCCCTTGTTTGACACGTCGCTAATGAGCATCTTCTCCGTGAAGAAACTGGTGCTCTCAGCAAGGATGGGAGTCCTAGGACAGGCGCGAGCTGCACGTGGGGAGGTGCTGCAGCACTTGGGCCTTGTCTCTTGAGGACGTGCCTACTCAATGGCTGCAAAGCGGAGCAGCTGGTGATGAAAATTCGGATTATCACGCAGCAAACCGCTCCCCGCAGTTGTGCTTTAATCTCTTTGTGGTCCCTCAAGCTTTTTCGGTTGTCTTCCTCAGGTCAAACTAAATTTATCCCGGATTGGAGTGGTGTTTAAGCAGCCCCTTTCCGCGCTAAGCGGATTACACGTGGTGGGGAAGGGATGGCAGAAGTTTGTGACCTTTCACTAATGCTATTGGGGAGACACGTGTGGAGACACCTTACTAGGCGCGTTGAGATGCGTGGCGAGATGGTGCAGAGATGGCTCCGGCAGCAGTGTGAGCAATGTGAGAGAACAAGCTCGCTCAGCAGTCCTGGCTCCGACGGGGTGATCCGGATCTGGGCAGAGCCATGTGGCAGGAGGGACTGCCGCTGGAGATCTCGCTTGTCATACCTGATGTTAAATCTCTGAAGATCAGTTTGCGGTTAATGATAATCCGTGGTGAACTTGGTTGCCTCGTCAAAATGATCTGGGCTCTCCAGGAGTTCCCCAAGCCCTGGGCTTTGGTTGCCAGCCCAAACCCAAGGGAGCAGGACTCTGGTGAAAGCTGTCGTTGGAGAACCTGTCTGGTTGCTTCTGGGATGGGATTGCCTGGTGCTTCAGGCTGGTTTGGGCCTCTCTGAACTTCCTCAGTGTGGCTGTGTCGTGCAGACACTTAGTGGCTTTTAGTGTGGTGGTGGAGATGGGAGGGGAGCGTGTGGCCTTGATAGAGGCAGGAGTCACCATCTCCCACCAGTTCGGCTGGAGCGTGGCCTGTCCTTGAGCAACTGCTTCCCAGGGAGCGTGCTTCTCCTCTCCTCTATCTACAGCTGGTCTGCGCCCTCCTCCCTGCTCGGAATAGAACGTGACCAAAGCTGGTTTCTTCAAGTGGCAGGTGGTTTATCTGCCAGGCCTTAAAGCTGGGCCTTGCCAGATGTGGGTTCGGAAAACCCTAAACCAGCTTTTGGAATCTTCATCCTGTTCTTTCGGTGCAACTTCCAGCTTCCTTCAGAGGAACAGTGAGTAAAGCTCCTGCAAACGTTGCCTACAGCCCGCTGGCTTCCCCGCGTGGGCTTTAAAGGACTGTAGGTAGCCCAAATGCCTGGGCAGCATTGATTTCCCTCTCGTTAAGCTCTGCTCATTTAACAGAGACAAAGCAGCCCTCGTTTTGCTCAGAGTTGAGGGTTGTGTGAAGAAATGGGAGATGCTTAAATGACTTCCTGTGGGTGGGAGTGGCTTAAGGTGTAAAGGCTGTTAGCTGTGGCCCATCAGGTCCTAATGATGCTTCATTTAAGGAAAAACTGAAGGACGAATGCAAACCCAGACTAGCTGATGACTAAATTGGCTTCCTGTTTGCTCTCTGCCGCAGTCGATTAATGACCTATCGCTTGTTTGGCCACCTAAAGTCCTCTCTGGCACTAGAATATAAATTCCTGTGTTCTTCCTGGAGACTCCTTTGTCCAGCTGTGGAACGGGTCACGCGATAGCAGCAAATGTCTCCACCGGAGGAATTTTTCAGCTTACGGGGAAGATGCTTGGTTGTGTGTTGGGGAACCTCTCCTGACTAGTAGGTTGGTGCCCAACAAGAGCTTTCCGAAGCCCCTGATGATCCCCAGCGCACCTTAGGAGCTTTCACTCAAGGTTGGAGGACCCCAGCTCCCGGTGCCAGGCCCTGCACGGGCTTAGGCTGCGGTTTCCCAACGATTTCCCTGTCTCACATCCCTGGTTGGCGCAGCCACACCACATACCAGATCAGGGGAACGAGCTGGGCTTAAAACTACCTCACGTGGCTTGGTTTTGAGCAGAGCATCTCCCCAGCCCAGCTTCCTGTGTGGAAACTCGTCTGCCTAAACTGGTGTGAGAGCGGAGGGGTGGGGACAAGTGCCTGGGGTGAAGCTGTCAGGGCTGAGTAGGGTTGAACTGCAGGTTGAGAGCTGGACCGTGCAGAGACCTCACCTTTAAGAAGCCTTTGAAATGCCTTAAATGAAGCGTTAACATTTGAAGTCTGGAAAAATAGGGCTTTTGGTCTGGGTGGGGGAATCTGTGCTGCCGTGCGCCCTGGCTCCAGGGATCTCCTGGACGGACAGGAGGAGGTCATCCTGCTCCCAGACCGGCGCGGGAGCCTTTTACTGAGGACTTCCTTCTCGTGATGCTGTTGAAATCAGACAGAACTGCCTCGGGAGGCAGGAGCTCAGTCTCTCCCAGATGCTCAGATGTGACGCAGCGTGGCTCCCTCTGCCAGGATGGTTGGCTTCCAGTGGCAACTCCAGGGAAAAATCCAGGTTGGAAAGGCTTGTGCTGGCTCTCGGGGCTTGGGGAAAGTCTGTGGAGAAGCATTTGGGCTGTGTCAGGTTGCAAAGGGAAATTATTTAATGTTTGGTAGACGTTTACTTATGAATGACTTGAGGTTATGACTCTTTAGACTGGATTTTGGTAGGAAATTAATTCTTCCTGCCACAGAATCCCGTTATTTTGTCTGCCACCAACTGCTGATTGCATCGTAACAGCTGGGAGGGGAAGGTAGATCTCTTGAACCCGAGTTTGATTGGGCTTAAGGCAGCTTATTTCCTGAAAAGCGTGGATAGGTGAGGAAGAGGTGGCTGGATGCTGTGGAGTAAGCGCTTCCCGTTGCTGATTTCTTCCCCGTTTTCCTGATTTCTTCAGTGGTGGGTTTCCACAACGCTGGATGTTGGATTCGGGTGAGGTTTAAGTTCTGCTGTCTGTCGATATTCTCTGCTGGCGTCCGTGCTTCCCAGAAGATGGAGCTTGGTGGGGCATTAATCTTGAAGATGGCATCAAACCCAGCGAGATCCTGGTCCCCAGAGGGAAGATCATCTTCTCCTGCTGCCAGGGCTCCGGGCACAGCCCTCGCGTGTCTCCATCCACGCAGCAACGTTCCATATTCATATGGGCAAGTTATGGTTGCTGTGGGAACTGAGTTGGCTGAGCCGTGAGCCTTTCTCCTCTCTCCTGCAGCTGCAGTAGAGGTGGTTTTAGGGCCTGTCCAAAAGAAGCCACCTGAGAACTCTCCCGGCGGGAGTAACGGGGTGGAATTACCCCGCCAAAGCTGCGGTGCGGAGCTGTCGGAAGGAAGAGCGGATGCTGTTACAGGTGCTCGATAGTAACGCGACGGAGTTGGCACTACAGCTTGTACTAGTACTACTAAGGGAGTAGAAAAACGCCCCGGTGGATGCTCTCCTGGGGAAGTGCTGTGGAGGAGGCTGCCGCTGGGAAGGGGGAAGGCGGCACGTTGCCAGCGGGTCGGTTTTTAACCGCTCTCATCCCGACCGCTGCTTCAGCCTCCTCGCCGTGACCTGGGAATGTTGGTGCTTCCCCCAGATCACCGCGGGGCGAAGGTGAGGGTCCCACCTCCCAAGGTGGCTCTCGTAGGGTACCCAGCTGCCACCAGTGGCCGTGGATGTGGGAAAGGAGGCTGGGAATGCTGTTGGGATGGCCGGGGCTGCACGTGAGGGATAACGTGAGAGGCTGGAGGAGCCGGGAGTGAAGCGTGTGTGTGTGCGAGGTGTACATCTGATGGCACAGTGGGAGGGTGTGGAGGCAGGAGGAGGAGGAGGAGGAGACAGCTGCTGCTGCTCGGGAGCTGGCTTCTAAATGCCCTCTGAGTCAGGTTTTGGGTAACACAGCTGAGCATCTTGTGGTTTCGTCGGCCCCCGGCTCCCCGCGTGAAACTGGAATTCTCAGACTATGAACCTGCTGCGTTTCCTTAGGCTGTTGGCACAGGCTTAAACCGAGGCAAGAATCCGGCGTCTCCAGAACCGTGGGCTTGTGAACACCCCGCAGGGGAGGGGAGGGCTGGGAAAGAGGGGGGGCCAGGCTGGCGGGAGGTAAACAGGCCGCGAAAAATCCCTGACGAAACGCTCTCTGGCCGGTCTTCTTCTCCCGGTACCAGCGTGATGTGCCCGCTCGGGCTGGACCTGGGATGATGGGCTTCTCGCCGGGTAACGGGGAGGGGGGGCTGATGGTTATCCTGGTTACTCAGTGGTAAACAATGCCGAGTCAGTGAGGCACCGTGGCCAAGTTGAACCGAATAGACTGTGCTAGCAGAATTGCGAAGCTTTGCATCGAGCTCTGAGCCGGAGCCAGCGGCTGGAGCCCGGCCAGGGCTAAAGTGTTTTTTTGGGGGTTTTGTGGGTGGAGGGAGGCGGGGACAGGAGAGCTGGGTAGCACTAAAACTGTCTGCTCTGTCGCTTCTGCTGCTGCCGCCGCCGCCGCTGCTCCTCTCATCGTTGCTGGGGGGATTTGCTGCCTCGCCCGCCGCGCCGTGGAGCCCCGCTTTTGTGCTGCCTGCCTCCCTGGGGTCACCGGAGCTGCCGCCTGTCCCCCTCCTGCCCCGCCGCCTTGGCTTTCCTGGGGGGGGGGAAAATCTTTTTAGCCTTTCTTCTTACCTTGATTTTGTAAGAGCTGATGCAGTTCTCTTGGATGGCTGCGTGACGTCACTGTCAGCACAGTAAGCATCAGCAGCCTGGTCACATGCTGACCCAGTCAGTAATGCAGACGGGATAGGAAGGTGGAGGGGCTGAGGGGGGTGGGGGGCTGGCTCCTGGACATATGGTAGCCCTCCCTTTTGGGGTGCAACTGCTACTGGCAGAAGCTGTGGCTTCAGAGCGGCACGAGACCTGGCTCGGGGGCTTAAGGCTTTGGAAAAACAACTCCTTCTTGTAAAAAAAAAAAACCAAACCCAAAAAGCAAGCAGCCCTGAACTCTCAAGCTTCTGTTTGTTCTCCATCTGAGCAGACTTCCAGGACTCTGAAGAAGCAGCGGCAAGCAGGATGCTTTTCCCCACGTCTGCGCAAGAGTCTTCCCATGGCCTCCCAGACACCAACGACCTGTGCCTTGGCCTGCAGTCCCTCAACCTGACAGGGTGGGACAGACCCTGGAGCACCCAGGACTCTGACGCTGCAGCACAAACCAGCACACAGTCCGGTGAGTCTGCCGGCACACGCCGCGACACTTGTTGGATGCCTTTTTTTCCTGATTTTATTTTTTTTTTTCCGGGGGGCTCTTTTTAAAGCTACCTCAGAGCGATTCGCGGTGGGGGCTCCGTGATGCTTGTGTAACGTGGCGGTCGCGCTGGGGGAGGCGGTGGCTGCTTGGGGGGCAGGTGCTCGCCGGGGGGGACCCCCGGCAGCACCCCTCGCTCCTACGCTCCGGCAGCTCCACTCCGGGGTGTGGTAGGCGCAGCCGGCACCCGGCTAACAACTTCAGCCGCCTGCCTGGAAGACTCAGAGGGATCCTTCTTCCACTCCCACGTTCCACTCGAAATAGCGGGGCTGTGCCTCGCCGTGGGCTGGAGGAGACGCAGCGGAATGGCTCCTGCCTTTAACTCTTTTGGTCCGGCGCAAACCTACGTGATCGGCAGGGTGTGGGCTTGCGGCCACGAGCTGCTGGCTGGCTCGCCCTTCCCCCCTTGAGCTTCCCCGGTCTGGTTTTGCAGCTGGGATGGGGTGAGGGAGGTTTTGGGGTGCTGGGGGCTTCCCCTGGCGTGATGCAGGGTGAGGTTAACGCTTCAGATCGCCGGCAGGAGAAAGGGGTGCTGCGTGCACCAACTTAACGCATCTCCTCGGCCTGCTGACAGAGCAGGGGGGTGGGAACCAGAGGGGAGAGCTCATTTCCCAGCCTCTGAGGGCTGTAAAAACCCGTTCCCCGGGCGGTGGTGTGTTCGTTCGAGTCTCAGTCCATGGAAAGATCTAGTGCTTTGGCAGAGTTTGTACAAGTTCAGCCTGGTTGCTACAGAAACTCATCCCTTTATAGCGGCGCGCTGCTGCTTTGTGGAAAGGGTAGCGCATCTCTGCGCAGACTGGAGTGACACGGGAGGCCCCAGGCGTCCGGTTGGCACGGGGGCGGCCTGGGCAGCGTGATCCGCCCGTGGAGGTGTTTGGTGGGGGCAACATCCATCACCTCTGATGTCCAGGCGATGCTGCCCGTGGGATGGGAAGAGCTGCTGGGATGCAGCCCTGAGTGTTGCTGCGGGGGCTGTAAAACAACAAACTAAAACCAAATTGCTTGTGGGGCGGCGGAGTTTGAAGCAGCAGCTTCATCAGCGCAGCTCACTCGAGTTTCTACCTCGTGTTTCCACAGGATTTAGCCGGGGGGGGGGCCTGGTGCAGGCGCTTGGGGGCTGCGGTAGCTTTATTAAGCCTTGCTCTGCTCCAGCACACGGTCCTATGGGCTTCCCTTAGCGAACAGGGAATACCACCCACTCGGTACCTGTCCTCCTTTCCCTGCCAGCTTGGAGGAGGAGGGAGAAGTGCAAGTTAGAGCATCGCTGGTGCGCTGAACCCCTGACATCCATCAGGCTACGGGGCGCGGAGCCCGGGCTGTCGGATCTTGAACGTAAAGAGCACCCTCCAAGCAGGCAGTGTCCGCGCTGAGCGGCTTCCGACGGCGACAGCCCGGGGCTCGGCGCACAGCGGTGCTGTCGCACACCCGGGCAGATGTCCCGGCCCCACCTGATCGGCTGTAGCCATCTCTGGTGCTTTCTTGGCCGGCTTCCTGCCAGGCTGCCTTGGCAGAGGCGCGGGCGTCTCCGCAGCGCGATGGAGGCCGGCGAGCGGCTCTCGTGCCAGGCTTTGCACCTTGCAGGGGCCGTGCTGGCCGCGGTGGTGGCGGGGAGCTCGCTGTCGAGGTCCCGGCTTGAGGAGGGAGATGGATTTGGAGATGGTTTGAAGGTGCTCCGGTGACCTCCCTGCTGGCAGAGGGTGTATCTGGTGTCGGGTGCCCCCGCTGACTGCAGCGCATCGTGCCGGAGCTCCTGCCTGCCGCAGAGGCCTGGGAAGAAGCCGTAGAAAGGATCGAACCCTCGGGCACCGCTGAGATCTGCAGCCAGTGGGTGTTTGTGACAACTCACAGTGGCAGCTCCTGGGAGATGACACCTAGTGCTGGCTGGAGAGGCTGGTTTCCTCACTTCTCGCTCCTGACGTGTTTGGCCCACGAAGTGGGGATGACCGGGGTGTAAAACCAGCCCAAATGTGGCCCTGCTGCTTCCATGGAGGAGCCTTCTGAGGCTGTGCAGAGAGGGCCTAGTGCCGTGTCGTGGTCCTGAGACCGCGTTCTCCCTCTCCGTCCCACCGGAGCTTCCCGGGTGTGCAGCCACAGGGCCAGGAGAGCTCCTCGGCCTGGGCTCTAGGAGCTGTGGGGATGGTGTCCGCTGGCTGCAGAAGTGAAAGGCTGGTAGCTGTGCAGAGCTGCTGTGTTGCTTCAGCCTGCCCACACCTCCCACAGCTGCAGAACCTCATCCTTCCCTCCTTCAGAAGAGCCCTGGAGTGGTGATGTGGAGCTCCTTGGGAGAGGACACCTTGTAGCTCAGGAGTGTCTTCTGAAAAGCTGGGAATGCTCCTCTCTGGGTGCTAGAGGAACATTCCCACATCCAAAAGCTGTATGGATCTGAGGAGCTGGCAGATGCCGATGCTTCCAGGTGGCCTAGAAAGAGGAGGCCGTGGAGAGGTGGCTGCTCTGTCCCAGTGCTCCCAGTGTCGAGGCTGGTGCAGCCCCAAGGACCGGGGTCTCCTCGGGGTGTCCCGAGAGCAGGTGAGGCCGCGTCAGCGGCGGGTTGTCTCTAGGGGCTGGCGCGGGCTGGCGCTGCCAAGCAGAGCTATTGTGCCGCCTGTGCCCAAGCGTTTGGAAGGTTCCAGCAGTGACTCAGCTGCGCAGACCCGCGGGGAGGTGGCTGGAAGGGTGGAAATGTGGGTAAAGGAAAGAAAAAAAAAAAAAAACAACCACAAACCTGAACAATCAGGCTAAAAATATTGCTGATGTGGTCCCCTGCAGTGCCTGTGCTTGAGTACTGATGAGCTGGGACCTCCTCTCCCGTCTGGCTCAGCCCGGGAAGGACCTTTGGCTGCCAACCCCTCCTGGTGTCACCTTGCGCTCCCAGGGTGGTGGCACCAGGCAGCTTGGCGCAGCAGGATCAGGTGCTGGCCGGGGAGCAGCCCGGCTGGTTTCGTAGCCTCCCAAGCTGCCTACCTCCCCCTTCCCAAAAGGCCGCCGGACCCCTTGCACCCAAGCAAGGTTATTTGCAAGGAGTTTTCCTTCGGGATCCGGTGCCGGAACGCACCGAGAACGTGTGTGCAGCCCCCGGAGCGCTGCCGGTCCCTGGAGCTGGTGTCTGGAGAGAGCTTCTCCGGGAGGCAGCGGCTGCTGCAGGCTGGAGCCGCTGCGTTTATTGGCTGTAGGACTGAACTGCTGTCTCATAGCAGGGAACGGCAGCTCAAAGCCGCCGCTGCCGCTGGATCTGGCAGCCTGGAAAGACTTCAGCGAGTCCCAGCAACCTGCTCTGTGGCTCCGGGGAGGGGCTCTTGCAGGAAACCAGCCTTGAAGGCTTCCAGTCCCGCCGTCCTTAGCTGGGTTTCTGGAGGTTGAGTTTTCCCCTTCTTTAGAGTAGCCTCGTAGTAGGCGGATACTTGCGTCGAGACCGAGTTTGTTGCTCTGCAGAGGCAAAGAGGGGTTAAGAGGCTGCCCTTGATGGTATCCTTCACCCTCCCTGCCCTATTCCTCAAGGAGCCCAAGCAAATGGGGCCTCGATCCAGTTTTTGCCTGGAGAACGGGTGACGGCAGCAGGCGGGCAGATCCCTGTGCAGATTTTTGGGTCTCCCTGGCTGGTTTGTAAGCCTGCGTGCCAGCTGCTTGGCCGGTCTGTCCTGCCCTACATCGGGAGGCTGTCCCTATGTGGGCCAGCAGACCGGCCTGCTGGGAAATGGTCCTAAAACCAGTCTGTTAACACTCCGTTGGCGGTGGTGTTGTCGGAAGGAGCGGCTCTTCTTCCAGGGAGGACGTTGGCCTCTCTAGGTGAGCCCGGCCTGAGCAGATGAGCTCTTCCCCGTGGTGTCCGACGGACCGCTTTGCTCTCTCTGCTTCTCCGCTTGCCACGTGACCCCAGAGCGATGGATTTAAGCTTTTCCTTGGACCCACTCTCCACCCGTGCCCTCTCCGGGGTGGCTGCTGCTGCCATCTCGTTCTCCAGTCGCTCTGGCTCAACAGCCCGTGGTCGGGAAGCGCTGCTGAATCTCTCCAGCCCTTGGTTCTCCCGCTTCCCAGGGCGCAGCAACTCTTCTGCAGTCAGCTTGATATCTGTGGTTGCTTAAAAATCTGCTAGGCTGGAACTGCAGGCAGCCTGCACGTTGCCTGGCAGATAGCGCTGAAGTCTTCAAGGCAAATCCCCATCTGAGGGATGAAAGACCTGTTGCACAGAAGGAAGCACGGTTGTTGTCATGGCCTCCCAGCCTTTCTTCTTGAGAACGGGGGGAGAGGCTGTTTTCTGACCGTCTTAGAAATGCTCCGTGTGGTGGCAGGCACCTGAGAACCCACCACGAGTGAGAGCCGCTCACCAGTCTCAGGGTGGTTGTTTTGCTGATAAGCAGTTGCTGACCAGCCTTGAGCTGTTGGTTGGAGCTTTTGGCCGTAGAGCTTGAGGAAGACCCTAGAGAGGCAGAGGGTTTGGGTGAGGGAAGCCCCTCAGATGCCTCGCTGTGCCCCGTGTCCAGGTCTCTCCTTGCTCTTTTACTGGATGCCTTTTGGACGAGGGGCTTGAGAAGACCGTTGCTGTCTAGGTGTGTCCTCAACTGCTGCGTGGCTTGGCTGTGTGAAAATCCTCGTGCTGGAGGAAAGTTTGAGGCTTGTTCTGATAGAGCTCAGTATCTGGGTGACTTTAGCTTGTCACCAGAGTATCCAAGAAGGAATTTTTCCGCTCCCTAATAAAAGGGGAGGCTCAGGCCCAGGGAGGGAGCACTTCATCCTGAGCGAGACAGTTCATCTGAGCTCTCTAGCAGGTTTAAACTCAGGCTTAAGCCTGAGCCTGCCTGGAAAACTCAGTAACAGGTTCCTTCATCCTGCTGATGATGAAGCAAGGAGGGGAGACCACCTCTGGCTGGCCTCAGACCTGCACTCGACTCAAGTAAGCAGGTAACCAAAGCCTCGCTGGCGGTGGGGATCCTGAGTCCCCGTATTCCCAGTGTCCCTTGTTGCCTTGGAAGGAAAAGCAGCTTTGTGCACGAAGCTGGTCCTTCTGGAGCAACCTACTGATGGTTTAGGGCTTAGTGGTGGAAGCAAAAACATGGTGGTGGTGTCTTTTTGTGCGGAGAACAATATTAATGGCGTGAGGGAACAAAGCCGGGAGCTGGCTTGACTCCTGTGTGGCGGTTGCACCTCAGGAGTACCTGAGACAGCTTTACTAAAAGCCTGCCCAGCCTCAGCGTAGCCCTTGTAGGGCTTTTGTGAGGACACGCTTGGTGTGGATGCTTAATGGCTGCTCCTTCCTGGAGAACATTTCGGTGGGGGCTGCTCAGGCTCCGTGGGCTGATCTCTGGAGCCAGCCGTGCCATGGAGTAGAAAGCAGGGAGCATTAGTAGCTGTGGACAACTCGTGTGGCAGCGTTGCTTGATCCGTAACCGAGTAAAATACGTATTGAGTAAGTAGAACAAGTAGCAAGCGCCTGAGTTCGCTCTTAAAGCTTCCGTCTCCTACAGCTTTATTTTTATTAGCGCTGATGCAGTGAGATAGAAGATGTGAGCGGATGAGTAACTGGAACAGGAGCATCTCTGCTTGTATCCAACCAGAACTGAACTGGGCCAGGGCAGCCTCCAGTCTGGTGCTGGAGAAGGCTTGTGGGAGCAGACCCCGCCGCCCAAAGCCCTCCTGTTGCCTTCTCTCCAGGGAAGGTGTTTGATCAGCCTCTGGAGCAACCCCGACGGGTTGTTGCTGCTTCCCGTGTGCTCGCTGGAGGTGACAGTGGCTGGGTGTGGGTGCGAGGAAGGACTTCTCAAGCACCTGATCCTGCTCAGAGCTGTTGGAGATGCGGTGAAGAAAATGCTCTGGTGGTGGCGGTCCAGCCCTTCATAGACTGGTGACGCTGGTGTGTACGAACACCTTGGGCTCAGGGAGCTGCAGCACGTTCCTCTCGCTGCCTTAAGCTTGTTCCTCTTTGAGGAGAGCATTGGAGCTGCTGTTGGGTGGCTTGGAGCTGCCCCGGGCGTCTAGTAGCTCAGTCTTTACCGTTGTGATTGTTCCTGGAGGTGGTGGCAGGGTGGTTTAGGTGTGTGGAAGCTCTGGCCTGGGGTGAGATTTATCCCTAAAATGATGCCAGCCAAATGAGAAATGAGGCAGGGAGGCTTTCCTCCAACCCTTGGAGCTGCTCTCCCTGTGTAGCAGAAGGTAGGAGTGATGCCTGCTCCTCCTCTTCCCCAGCTCTGGTGGGACAGGCCCCGAGGTCAGCTTGTGTTTGTCCCCGGTGCCTGATCAGCAGGCTGGGCAGCGTGGCCTGTTTGTGCGGCTGAAATCCCTGGAGCTGACTTCTTGTGTGGTGACTGCTGTCAGAGGACCTCTTGGGCCATCTGCGGCGCTCCTGACAGGCGGATGTTTTAGGGTGGGAGGGTAATTGAAAGGTGGAGAGGGCCTCTTGAGGTTGTCTGGCCCAACCTCCTGCTCAAAGCTGAATTTCAGCATAGGCTGTTTTAGGTTGGAAAAGACCTTTAAGATTGGAGTCTGGCCGTTAACCCAGCCCTGCCAGGGCACCACTAAGCCACGTCCCTCAGCTCCCCAGCGCCCAGGCCAGGGGGACCGTCCCTACCCTAGTCCTGCCGGTCACGCTCGTGCTGACACAAGCCAGGATGAATTAACAGCCTCTCAGAGGGCTGCAGGCTGAGGGCAGGGGCACAGAGCTCTCCAGCCATCTCAGCACCTTCTCCCCCCATCTCCAGGCTCCTCACCTCCTGCGTGGTCCTTCAGGCACCGGCAAAAGAGCTGAATCACAGGTGATGTCTGTGCTGCCGCTCTCAGCACGGCCACAGCCACCATCCCTTTCCCACCTCCTTCCTTTCCCAGACCCTGCTGCCTTGCCCAGGACACCCTCCTCTCCCCCTCTGAGGAACATCCCTCCTAAAGGTGACATCCCGGCGGATCTGCCACCCTGCCAAGCGCAGTGCCGCTGAGCGCTGACAATGAGTCAGCCTCGCTCTCCTCGGCGCCTCAAGTTCAAGCTTCTCCGCTTCTGCCGCTGTTTCCATTTTTCAGGGCACGCCGGGGAAGCGACTTAGCGGTGGCAGAGCCAAGAATAGACCTCAGGTGTCCTGGCTCGAACGCTGCGGGATCACGCTGCCTTTTAATTCCCCTGCCCCCTTCTTAGCAAACCAGAAATAGCCGCCCGAGTAGCCTCGGTTCTTCTCTGCCCCGAATGAAGAACCCGTCAGGGCTGAGGTTCCTCTTGTAGTCGAGAAAGAAAAAGGGGGTTTTGTTCCTGTTTAGGTGGTGGTTGCTGCCGGTCGGGTCGCGTCTGCTGCTCTGGGAGCTGCTTCTCTTGGCTGTTGGCGGTTGGTCCAAGAGGATGGAGCCCTCGGTTGGGATGTACGGCTCTGGAGAGCCTTTGACTTTGGGTGGCCCTCCTCATAGCGGCCGTGACTTGTTTTTCTGGTGGAGTAGTGGGAGTGTAATGGAATCGGGAGGATTTGAGCTGGATGAGACCTCTCGGACTACCCGTTGCNGGAGTAGTGGGAGTGTAATGGAATTGGGAGGGTTTGACCTCTTGGACTACCTGTTGTGCTGCTCAGATGAGCTCTGAGGGCCTGGCTTCTCCTCTGCCTCTTGGTGCTGTCCCACAGCTGCTCCGCTTCGAGGAGGAAACTTGTGTCCCGCTTCTCTTGCTGCAGCTTTTCCCTGTGCCTGGCTCTTCCCTGCAGCTCCCCGTGAAGTCACAGCTAGAGGGAGAGAATCCAATATCCCCCTTCCCCGCGCCAAGCAACGCCCCTTCGTGTGCTCCAGCCCCACAACTATCACCGCAGCTTCTGCTGGGCTCTCTCGGTGTCCCCGTGCTGTGGATGCAGGTGCCACGCGCTTTCTGAAACTCCACTTAAAATTAATCTGGGGTAGCGATACCGATTCCCCCCTTCCCCTGCGGGCCGCGGGTCGTGGCTTAGGCAGCTGAGTGTGATGGAACGGGGGGAGAACTCGCTCTGGCAGCGTGTCTGGTACCTCCAGAGACGTTTGCTGGAGCTGCAGGAGGCGGCTGAGGTGCCCGCTTGCCTTTCAGACATGCAAATGTCTCTCTTGCCATGGAGTTGCTCGGTTGTCTGTAGGAGGTGCAGCTTTTTTGGCTGACTAAAACATTCAGGCAGCTCCCACCCCACCGGGGTAGAGCTTCGCTGGGCGGTAAAAACTGCAGACGAGCTGTTTTTCTGGAACTGCAGCAGGCTATTGTTTAGGACATCGGCCTTTTTTTTTTTTTCCTTTTTTTTCTTGTTCTTTACAAGCTTATTTGACGAATGACAAAAGAAAGTGCACTGTGTTCAGTCTCCAGGGCCTCGGTCATGCTGCTTCCCTCCTCCGCTGCCCTGCCCCAAATGTGCTGTCCGGCTCTGCCGGCTCCAGGCAGGTGGAAGCAGAAGCGTGGTGGCACTGGAACCAATCTCCTCTGACCTGCTTCTCTCCCAAAGAGCTTTCCTACTGATCTCTTTGCCCCTGCGTGGAGATCGGGACGGAAGGGATGGACTTTTGGTAGTTGGTGGATGGAGGGGAGGTCTTGTCGTTCTGCTGTCCCTCCTGAGCTGAGTAATCTCCATGCAAACAAACTTCTGGTGTCTCTGGAGGTCGTGAGGTCCCTCAAGGTTGCGAGGTCCCTCCATCTAAGCTCACTGGTGGTGCCAGCCAGCAGAAGCGACCCTCTGAAGGGCCTCAGTGTCACAGATCTGCTCAGACAAGTCCTGATCCCTTCTAAACAGGCTTTTTTGCAGCCCTGTGGCAAGACTGGAACATATCTTCAGAAGATGACTTCAAAAAGTGCGTGCATGTGCTCATCCAGCACCGGTGCCAAGATGCTCCTCTGAAGAGGAGCTGGTGTGTGCCCAGGTGGCCTAAAAGGCCACCAGCATCCTGGCTTGTGGCCAGCAGGACCAGGGCAGGGATGTTCCCCCTGGAATGGGCACCGGGGAGGCTGCACCTCGAATCCTGGGGTCACCTCCAAGGGGGTGAGAGGGTTTTTTTGCTCTGGGCAAGACTCAGTTTCCAGACAACTTGACCAAAACTGATGCACCAAGGATTAGAGAGTGTCAGTGCTGCTCTGGCTTGCTCTGCTGGGTGGTCTCCAGCTGTCCCACGCTAGAGCAGAGGTCCTTGTTCAGAGGACAGCTGAATGGGAGCAGAGCTCTTTGTCAACTCTACTTGTGAGGAGTCAATTCAGCAGATGCTCTGTGTAGCGCTCTTACCTGAAGGTCTTACTCAAGTGTTGTTTGTCACCAGCATCATGGGAAGGTGGTTGATTTACCCAGAGCCCTTCCTTGAGCTGCTGACGCTGGGAAGTCCAGCTCCTGAGGGCTCATCTTTGCAGCCACGTCTTATGAAACGGGCTTGCTCAGGAAGGTCTAATTCTGAAATGATCGTAAATTATAGTGCGCAGGGCGGAAAGCTGCGTGCTTGGAGGTGCTGAGAACCTTCAGTCGCAAGTCTGAGCAGCACGTGGAGGAACCAAAGCCGCTCTGGTTGCGTTGGGCACTGGGCATCTTGGCTGTTGAGGTGCCTCTCGCACGGTCTGTGCTCTGAATTGTGGCTTGTGCTGATGGCACGATCTGCTTGAGGTTGGGTTTGTCTGTATTGAATGTGGCAGCTCAGTGGTTGGGAACTTCACTTAAATATGATTTGGGCTCTGCAAGACAAGAGTTGAAGAGTTGAAACTCCATCTTCTCCTGCCAAGCATCTGGCGTGGGTGTGATGGGTCTGAGGGTGCTTTCCTGTGCTCCCCTCAGGATCTTTAGGGCCCCCAGGATGATGCATGAGGAGATGTATCACAACAGCGTTGTCCTGACGGCTGCTGCTTTGCTTGGGCTTCTTCAGGGATGCTCTTGACACCAGTAATTGCTGATGTGTCTTGGAAAAATGGGGTTTCCTCTTCCTCGAGGCCTCTGCTTGTGAGGGGAGACAAGGCCAGCTTCCCTGGAAGAGCTGTGGGTTTATTGGGTGGACCTGCCCGAGCTTCTGGAGTGGATGAAATCCATCTGCATTAGCAGTCGGATGTCAGCGCTTCCAGGACATGAGGTTAGGAGTGGGTCACTCGTAGCCAGCGGGATTTTGCGTGGTGGGAGGTGCTGGCATTCAGATGGCCAGACAGTAGATCCTTTTAAAGGCCAGTAATCCTGCTCCTTGAGTGTGCTCACACTGGCCTTACTGGTTTTCTAGCTAAGCAAGCCAGAGCGGTGGCAGAGAGGAGGGTGAAATACACGGAGCAGAGCAGCTGCACCCTGAAATCCCTCGCAGGAGCTCCTGATGAGCTCCTGAACCCTCTCTGCTACATCCCAAATAGTCCTGACCCCACATCTCCCATCACCAGGAGGACCTGGTGGCCATCTCCGTGGCATCTGCCGCTCAAACACGGGCTTGTGTCACAGCCCCACCGCGCTCCACGGCCGAGGAGGAGGAGAGCATCAGCATCGGAGTGTTTGGCGGCGGCGAGGCTTGGCCCGTGGGATCAGCCGCTTTTGCTTTGCCTCTTGTGCCGTTTAGTGACTAATCAGATTTTTTTTTTTTCTTTGGAGCCTGTTGAACAAATTCAGCTGGCTCCCTCGAACAATACGCCGGCTGTATTTTTAAACGCGTCACGTGGCTTCAGAGAAGTCGGCAAAGCAGCGTCGTGCGGCTCGCCCGGGCTGGGAGATGCTGTGACGGGGAGGGAGCAGCCTCCTCCCTGCCTCCGGCTGCTGCTTTTCCCCCTTCCCGGAGCTTTTCCTCGGCTCCTTGAGCTCTGCCCAGGGTGAGTACCGTGGGGCCAGCAAGGATTTTTTTGTGGCTGCGAGGTTTGGGTGCCGCTGCCGGGGAGAGCCAAGCCGGTGTTCAGAGGGTTGCGAGGTCCTCTTCCAAGCGCTGTCGTAGCCCCGTGCTGGATCTGCGGCTCCCTCCGGGAATCTCGCAGGGATACAGCTCCGTGAACGTGGGGAGATGCGGTGGCTGAGACCAGCTCTGCCTCGGCTTGAGGCGGATGCTTCGAGTCGAGGCCCACCTCTACCTGCCCGAGGTTTCTGGAGGTGGTGGGAGGTTTCTCGCTCTGCTCCTTGGCAGGCTGGATGACGCGGCTTGGGATGGATCCTGGCACGTTGCTTCGGACACGCTCGGCATCTTTCTCTGGTACCGCTGTCAGGCTGTAGCGTTCTCAGCACGATGTGGGGTTTTTTTTAACTCGCCTAATCTGGGCAGTATTTTGGAAAATCCGGGTTAAAATCCTCGTGGTCCTGGCTGGTTGCGGTCAGGTGGTGCCGGAGGGGAGACCAAGTGGATCCCGAGCTTGCTGAAAACAGGGCGAGCCGCCTTGTTTTGCAGCCTCGGAATAATTAAAACCATTTCTGAAGGCTTTTGCTCTTCCCGTTTGGTTTGGGGACACGTTCGGCTTGCTGGGACTCGCTCCTTTTCTGAACAGAGCTGGCTGGTGTCCTGGGGGATTGTGCGTGGCCGAGCCGGCCCGGCCTTGCCTCTCCTCTTGGGTGGCAGCTGACCCGCAGAGCAGGACAGGGCTTCCGTGAGCCCTTGGTGGTCTGCTCTGGGAGGGTGGCTCTGCTTGTAGGGAGGAGATTGCTCCTCTCCCTCCTTCTCAGGGGGAGGAAAACCCACCACTGTGTGAGGGAAAGGCTCTGGTGCCTGCTCTGCCGGCTCACAGGTGAAGGCCGGACCAGGCAGGCTTGGTGAGGACATGCACCGGGGATGGTGCTCACCACCAGCAGCTCCTGGTGAAGCGAGGTCTCTTGGTTAGCATCAGCTGTGGGAGAGTAACCCAGCCTTGTGTTCGTGGGCCTGCTGCTGTGGGCTCCAGCCGTGCATCACAACTGGTGGCAAAGAGCGTGTGGCCTTTCCAGAGGGTTGGTACCTCCTGAAAGTGCCACCTCCTGGATGTGCCACCTCCCGGACAAGCCTTTTGTGGGCTGCCAGGAGCCCAGTACCGTGCTGGGCCTCAGCTGGGAGGGAAGGAGGTGCCTCACTGGGGCACTGACGGGCTCTTTCTCCGTTGCAGTTCTCGGCATGCTGAATAACCCTCTCGGGAATGTCCTGGGGAAGCCCCCGCTGGGTTTCCTGCCTCTAGACCCCATTGGCTCGGACCTGTCAGAAAAGTTCTCCACGCCGCCGCTGAGGACCTCCCGCCTGGACTCCCGCTCCCTCCTGGACTCCCGCTCCAGCAGCCCCTCGGACTCAGACACCAGCGGGTTCAGCTCTGGCTCCGACCACCTCTCAGACTTGATTGTAAGTTTTGGGTCTTGCGCTTCCTCGGTGCCTGGCGGCGTTCCTGGGGAGCTGGGGGGGTGGGAGGCTGCGCGCCGCAGCCCCGCCTGCTCCAGAAGGGAAGGGAGCGCTGGAGGGGGCTGTCGTGCCCGCGTGGACACAGCGAGGTTCTCCTGCAGCCCAGGGTTGGCGCTCCTTCAGCGGTATCCGTATATTTAGAGGAAAAAAAAAAGAACGTTTTGGCCTCTTGGCTTTGTGCCTGCAGCTCTAATGGGTTAAAGCAGCTCCTGGAGGGGTCCGGTGTGTGCCCCGGTCCCAGCAGGGACGTGGTTTGTGAGCGCGGCCTCCTCGGCTTCTCCCGTCCCTGCCTTTCACTGCCCTTCCCGCTTGCTGCCTGCACTGCTCCACCTCAGAGCTGCTGCTTCTCGAGCAAACTGGGTCTCGCCCGTTCCCTAAAGCGCAGCTAAATTTGGAAGCCGGGGAGCGAGGCGAGCGTCTGCCTCGCTGCCCCGGTCTGCGCTGCCGGCTCCAGGGCTCATCCTCGGGACCTGAGGCCGAAGCTGCGGCCGAGCCGCTCCTGGCACAGCCGCGGCCTCAACCCTCCTGTTGGGCTGGGCGTGAAGGACACGGTTGGCTTGATGCGGCGCTGATTCTCTTAGGATCCACCCTTGGAGAATCGGGGGTGCGGTGAGCGGCCGCAGGACGCCGGGCCCTGCTGGTGGTGGCTTTGTGCTCGTGAAGGTCAAGTCTTTGCCAGCACGGCCCCGGCGTGGGCGGCCGTGCCGCAGCGCTGCGCGGCTGGGTCTGCAGAGCGGCTGGCACTCGGCGCTGCGCAGCGTCTCGCATCCCTGCTGCTTTCTTCATCCTTCCACCTCCTTCTTTTTCCACTCCTTCCGACCCTGGGAGAAGCACGTTGAGGCTGTGAGCGGTTGGGTTTGCAGCCAGCCAGCTGAGCCCGTACTGGTCAAGCTGGCCGAGGAGCTGGTCTGCAGAGGGTGAGGGTCTGCAGAGCTCGTGAGGCATCTCCTGGGGTGGTTGGTGCTCCCTGGGGGTGGTGGCAGATGTCCTTGAGGCTACGCAGGCGCTTGCGCTGTTGGCTTGGAAGCCTGCGAGGTGCCTCCTGCTGTTCTGTGGAGATGGCAGCAGGGGTGGGCCTATCCCAGGGAAACGGGTCCCTGCCTCTGCCAGACCTCAGAGGGTCTCAGGAGACAACCAGGAGCCCCTTCTCCTGCTGTGGGTGAGGGCAAGGCCCGCAGTATTATGTGCTCTTACTCGGAAGCTGGCTTTCCATCAGCTGTGGACTTTCTCTTGCAGTCAAGCCTTCGCATCTCCCCCCCTCTGCCTTTCCTGCCCCTCAGCGGGGTGTCAAGAGACCCCCTGAAGATGGGAGCGGGATCCCGGCTGGATCAAGATCAAGCTGCTCTGGCTGCAGTAACTTCCCCTCCGGCCAGCGCGTCGAAAAGATGGCCTGGAGCTTCTGCGTGGCCTTCCTGGGATCTCCTGGACTCTCCAGAAGACCCTTTCAGTATCGAAAGAGAAGCCAGGCTTCATCGGCAAGCGGCAGGTGAGCTGGATGGTGGATCTCAGCAGGCTTCAGTGCACAGTGATGGTCGTGGGAGGGCGTGTAGGTGCAGATAGCGAGGCTGGGCATGAGTTTGCAGCCAACCAGACCTTTCTCCACGCAGAGGCCTGGCTCTGGGGTCTCCCTGCTGACCAAAAGCCAGGCAGGTCGGGTGGGCAGCTGCCCCTCGCTCCCGTAGCTCTGCTCGCTTTGGGGATTTGCTGGGAGACCTGTAGGAGAGCGGGAACGAAAGGGTCCTGCACTGAGTGGTGCTTGTGCTTCTCCAAGCCGTGAATGAAGCCACCTGCACCTGGAGCGGACAACTCCCTCCCCGAAACTACAAGAACCCCGTCTACTCCTGCAAAGTGTTCCTGGGAGGAGTCCCGTGGGACATTACGGAAGGTCAGCGGCACCTCCCACCCGGAGTCACCTTTTCCCATCGGAGGGAGCTTTTTTTTTTACTTTGAGGTGGGCCCTTGACTTCTCTTTCCGTCCGTAGCTGGATTGATCAACACCTTCCGTGTGTTTGGCTCCCTGAGTGTGGAGTGGCCTGGTAAGGATGGCAAACACCCACGCTGCCCTCCCAAAGGTAATATGCCTAAAGGTAATAGCGACACGGTAGGGTTACTTTTTCCCCCCCCCCCATGCTATGTTACAGCACGGATGCTGGGATGGTTCGGCTGCATGCTGGTGACTGGATGGGCCACAGCACCTTAGGGTAAATGTCCCGCTCTCACTTGGGTTGCAGAGCACTGGTACCTTCAACCCGGCGTCCCCACCCGTACCTAGCAGGGCTGGGGGGAAGCGTGGGATCGGGGGGAACCTTCTCTGGTGCTCAACTCTCCGTGTCGGGGTTTTCTTGCGCCGGGCAAGAGCTTGGTGCAGCGCTTGGCGTGGGCTCTGGAGTCCTCAGCACAAGGGACGTGGAGCTGGTGGAACGGGGCCAGAGGAGGCCCCAGCGATGATGGGAGGATGGAAGCCCTCTGCTGGGAGGCCAGGCTGGGAGAGTTGGGCTTGTTCAGCCTGGAGAGGAGAAGGTTCTGGGGAGACCTTGTGGCCTTCAAGGNATTTTGGACACTGAGGGTGGTGAGAGCCTGGCCCAGGTTACCCAGAGAGGGGGTGGCTGCCCCATCCCTGGAACCATCCCAGGTGAGGTTGGCCGGGGCTCTGAGCAACCTGCTCTGGTTGCAGCTGTCCCTGCTCCCTGCAGGGGGGTTGGACTAGATGACCTTTAACATCCCTTCCAACCCAAACCATTCCACAATAAAGTGTGTGTGGCGAATCCAGATGTAGCTGGCAGGCTGCGGGGAGTGGTGCCTTGAGCAGCACCTGGGGCACGATCCTGCCTGAAGGTGCTGGGCTGATGTGTGGTGTGAGCAGCAACAGTGACGGGCTGAGGAGCAGCCGGTTTGGAGGCTTGGTGGTGCCCAACGGCCTCATTCAGTCACCAGAGCAACGTGAGGGAAGTGATTTCAAAGCCCTCCACTTAGATTTCTAGGCCAAGGTGAAGCAAAGTCTGCTTTCCTGTGGCCCACGCTGTGGTGTGCCCACTCGTCACATCTGGATGCGGCTTTGTGCAAAGGGGACAATGGTCCACGTGGCGCTGGACGAGGGCAACCTGCCCGCTTGTGCCGTGCTGAGTTTTGGGCTCCTTCCCAGCTTGGCTGGGCTCTGTAGGTGCCCATGTGTAGAGACTGATGGGGTGGGTGACGCAAATCGCCTTGGGGACAGCAAGGGAGATAGTTTAGGTGGCATCTGAGAGTGGTTTTGAGGGTGTCTGCAAACTGGGATGGTCTCTTTCTCTCCTCTGCTCCAGTTCTAACAACCGCCTCTTTCCCTTCGCCTCTAAAGGATACGTCTACCTGGTGTTTGAGTCGGAGAAGTCTGTGCGTGCTCTGCTCCAGGCCTGCTCCCAGGACCTCCTGAGCCCCGACGGGCTCAGCGAGTACTACTTCAAGATGTCCAGCCGCAGGATGCGCTGCAAAGAGGTGAGCAGACACCTGAGGGGAGCCTCGCAGATGTCAGCGGAGGGAGGCTGAGATCCTTGGGGACAAGGGTGGGCACAGTGTTGCTCAGGAGTCCAGCTGGCCCTTGGCCATCTCTCATTGACGTGCTCCTGCAGTAGGGCTGGATGAAGTGTCCTTCATGACAGCTCCGGGGCTCTCAGCCTTTCCTGGGCACAGAGATGCTCCAGGCCCCTCAGCATCTTTGGAGCTTCCGCTGGACTCTCTCCAGTAGTTCCTTGTCTCTTGAACTGGGGAGCCCAGCACTGGACACAAGACTCCAGAGGTGGCCTCACTGGGGCAGAATAGAGGGGGAGGAGAACCTCCCTCGACCTGCTGGCCACACTCTTCTGAATGCACCCCAGGAGACCATTGACCTTCTTGGCCATGAGGGCCCGTTTCTGGCTCATGGTGAACTTAGTGTCCACCAGCACTCCTGGGTCCTCCTCTGCAGGTCAACCCCTTACCTGTTCTGGTCCATGGGGTTATTCCTCCCCGGGTGGAGGACCCTGCACTTTGCCCTTGTTGAACTTCATGGAGTTCCTCTCTGCCCAGCTCTCCAGCCTGTCCAGGTCTCAGTGAAGGGCAGCACAGCTCTGGTGTGTCAACCATTCCTCCCAGTTTCATTTCACCAGCAAACTGGCCGAATGAGGGTCCACCTTCCCCTTCATCCAGGTCACTGATGACCATGTTGACCGAAACATAGCTCAGGTCCAACTGCATGAGTTTGTGGAGTTAAAGCGTTGAGGTTCAGCTCTTACCTAGACAGGCATAACTCATGCTGCTCCAGACAGTTCTCCTGGTGTCTGACTGGTGGTGGTGCTTCCACCAGAGCTTGATGTAGCTCTGGCAGAAGTTTCTCCTCTTTGGAGCCCTCCAGCAGATGGGAGCTCCTGTGGAAATTGGCAGTGGGTGGGTTGCTTCATTGACGTTCTCCAACAATGGGCTCCTGCATAGGGAGGCATCTGGCTGGGCTATAAATGTAGGTGCAGGCAGTAGGGAAAAGTCCCTTCCACGTGGACTGTTTCTTGGCCACCAGCCCCATGTGGGACCGGTGGTTTGGACTGGAAGCAGAGCAGTGCGGCTGTTTGGGTTTTGTTCCCTCGAAGGCCTTGTGGGCTCTCTGGAGGTGTGTGGAGCTCCGAGAGCTCTGGACGTGGACCCCGAGTAGCAATCACAAAGTGACATTTAGAGTCATAGAGCGGTTTGGGTTGGAGAGGACCTCAAAGATCATCTCGTTCCAACCCCCCTGCCATGGCAGGAACACCTCCCACTAGACCAGGTTGCTCAAAGCTCCATCCAGCCTGGCCTTGAACACCTCCAGGGATGGAGCATCCGCAACGTCCCTGGGCAACCTGGGCCAGTGTCTCACCACCCTCAGGGTGAAGAACTTCGTCCTCGCTTCCAATCTAAGTCTCCCCTCTTTCAGTTGGAAGCCATCACCCCACGTCCTATCAGCACAAGCCCTCAAAAAGTCCCTCCCCAGCCTTCTTGTAGGCCCTCAGGATGCAGTTGGCCGGTCTTTTGGAGGCTGAGGGTGCAGCCTGAGGCTCTGGGACGGATTCTGCTGGCAGCTGAGGGTGCTGGGGCGCGTGGCTTCGTGGGCCCTT
Source organism: Eurystomus gularis (assembly GCA_013400335.1). Lineage (NCBI taxonomy): Eukaryota > Metazoa > Chordata > Aves > Coraciiformes > Coraciidae > Eurystomus > Eurystomus gularis. The sequence continues at coordinate 3,859 of VZZY01022027.1, read as the reverse complement.
GGCCAACGTGCCCCTCTGGCCTGTGGTTGCAGGTGCAGGTGATCCCCTGGGTGCTGGCAGACAGCAACTTTGTGCGCAGCCCCTCGCAGCGGCTCGACCCCAGCAAGACGGTCTTTGTGGGGGCTCTGCACGGGATGCTGAACGCCGAGGCCCTGGCGGCCGTCATGTACGACCTCTTTGGAGGGGTGGTCTACGCTGGCATCGACACGGACAAGCACAAGTACCCCATCGGTAAGTGAGGGTCCCACCAGGAGCAGCATGCGCGGAGGAGGCTGCAGCTTGGTCCCTGGGTGGAGAAGAGTGCCCAAGGCGCCAGGCTCTGCCTCCGCGTGCTCTGGGAGGAGATGTCCAGCCATAGCTGGGAACCGGAAGGTCCAAGATCATTCCAGAGCAGCTCGAGGTGTTTGATATCTCTTTAGGCATTGCCTAGGTAGAGCCAGGAGGTCTCAGATGCCATCTGGGGTCTAGAGCACTTGTGAGGAGCGGCTGAGGGACCTGGGGGGGTTCAGCCTGGAGAAAAGGAGGTTCAGGGGAGACCTTCTGGCTCTCCACAACTCCCTGACAGGAGGTTGGAGCCAGGTGGGGTCGGGCTCTTCTCCCAAGGAAGAAGAGACAGGACAAGAGGAAACACCAGGGGAGGTTGAGGTTGGCCATGAGGAAGAACTTCTTCCCCACAAGGGCTGTGAAGGGCTGTGCCAGGCTGGGCAGGGCAGTGGTGGAGTCCCCATCCCTGGAGGGGTTTCCAAGCCCTGGAGATGTGCTGCTGAGGGACATGGGTTAGTGGTGCCCTGGCAGCGCTGGGGCAATGGTTGGACTCGATCTAAAAGGTTTCTTCCAACCGAAATGGTTTCTATGATCTCCCCACACAAGCAGCTTCCCCGCCAGCAGCCGAGCAGCCCTGGAGAAGGGGTGGTGCTGGCAGGAGCTCCTGCCTGGCCAACACCGGCCCAGTCTAACGCTTGTGGTCTGGCTTCTTCCAGGGTCTGGCCGTGTCACCTTCAACAACCAGCGCAGCTACCTGAAGGCTGTGAGCGCTGCCTTTGTGGAGATCAAAACCACCAAGTTCACTAAAAAGGTGAGTGGAGCTGCTGGGGAGTTGACTCTGAGCGTGGTGGGGGCACCATGGGGAGCCCCACGACCCACCCAGCCCGCCCCGTGTCCCCGTGGAGGCCAGTAGAGATGGTGAAGCGGTGCCGGCGATGGCTTTGGAGCAGCCAGGGTGGTGGGGTCGTGCCATCGGGGTTGCCCAGCGCCCCTCCATACCCACCGCTTGCTCCTTCCGCAGGTCCAGATTGACCCGTACCTGGAGGACTCCATGTGCCAAGCCTGCAACACCCAGCCCGGCCCGTTCTTCTGCCGAGACCAGGTGAGCGCTCGGGGAGAGGGGTTCGTCAAGGAGGAGCAGGCTCCTGGGGACACCAGTTGTCCCTTCTGAGCAGGGCAGGATGAAGCGTTCGCTCCAGAGCCCTGGCTGAGCCCTGGTGCTCACCAGGAGGCCCGAGGCAGGTTGGAAGGGCTTCCAGGCGAGTGGATGGGACACGAGCCTGGATCCTGACTTTTCAAACCGCGCTGGAAGCTCAGCACCACCGTCCCCTCAAACAGCTGGAGCTCCCTCTACTTCAGAGGCCCATCCGCGGAGGGTGGGGACGCTGCGGCGTGCGGAGGAACCCCCCCTCCACCCCACGGCCTTGCCCTTCTCCGCTCTTCCCCGCAGATCTGCTTCAAGTACTTCTGCCGCTCGTGCTGGCACTGGCAGCACTCCATGGAGGTCCTGCGTCACCACCGCCCGCTGATGCGCAACCAGAAGAACAGAGACTCCAGCTAAAGAGGCCGCCGAGGCCGAGGGGACGGGGAGAAAGTCCTGTTTTTTTGGGAACCTGCCGAGCGGAGAAAGCGCACGAGCGTGGTGCCGGAACCCGGGCTGGGAACGTGCTTCCTGAGGACTAACGGGGGAAAAAAAAAAAAAAAAAAAAAAAAAAAANAGAAAAAGAAAAAAACCACAAAAACCCAACAAAAAAAATACGAAAAAAAAAGAGTCTGACGTTCACGTTTGCACTTGCTGGTCTTTTCGTTTCTGCACTAACGCACAGTGGATTCTGTCGGGTTTTGTTTGAGGGGTTCTTTCGTTTCCTTGTGTTGTGTTTTGTTTCCGAGGAGGGGGGTGGGAAGCGCCCCTCCGGCCATTCCGCAGTTCCCAGAACTTTGGTTTCCTAGTTCGAGAAGCGCAAAAAAACCCCATTTATTTAAAAAAAAAAAAACCAAACCAACCCAACCTCCAACCAATAAACCAAGGGCCGCGCGGGCCAGAAGGCGCCGAGACCTTCACCGCAGCGTTTGGTTTGGTTTTTTTTTTTCCTTCCTATTTTTGGTTTTCCTTTCTCCAAGGCGCTTTTTGACATTCCTCGCAATACCGGTGGTGGTGGTGATGATGATGATGATGATGCAGGTCTCATGGGCTCCATTCTGTTGCCGTTGCCATACAGTGCCTTTCCATTCATCCCCCCCCGCGGCGGCCGAACCCCCGACGACGTTCAGCTGGCGTTTTTTACTGGGAAACAAACCACGGAGACGTTTTTTGCTCTTCATTTAAACCAAAATCATCTTTCATATTTTACGCTCGAGGGTTTTTACCAGTTCCTTTTTACACTCTCTTTAAGAACAGGTTTTTAAGTCGTTTGAAACGATTATTATTATTTTTTTTTTCCCCCCCCTCTCTCTTCCTCCTTTTTCCCCCCCTTTTTTTTTTGTCGTCGTTTTTTCCTGGCAGCTTTTAACATTTAATCGCAGGTTGTCCGGGGGCTGCCGGCGGAACGTTGAGAACCGAGGGGTTTGCGACAGGACGGGACAAGCTGGTTGGGTTCCTTTTTCCCCTTTATTTCTTCCTTTTTTGTCCTCCTGGATTTTGAAACTGGACCGGATAAAGGATCTCTGAGCTGCTGTACATAGTTTTAAATAGTTTGTTGCACTTTTTTATTTTAAGTTGCACTTAACGGGGCGGGGTCGATAGAGGTTTTTAATCGCACGAAGTCACGGGACTTGGTTGGGGTTTTTTTTTTTTTTTTCCCTATATTTTTTTTTTTTCCCCCCGTTTTCCTTTTGTAACTAAGCTAAAAAAAAAGGGCTGCGTGTCGGTGGGCAGATGAAGGTTCCGAGGAGCCCTTTCTCTTAGAGGGGACAAGTTCTTTTTTCCTTTTTCCCTTGACGGAGTTAACGGTGCAGGCGACTGAAATGCTGCTGCTGGGATTTGAGAACTTTAATTATTATTCTTATTATTATTATAATTATTAATACTTTTTTACTTTCCCCTCTATCGGAAGCTGTGTGCCAAAGAACCAGTGTCATAATTTCTCCCTCCCTTGATTTTTTTTTTCCCCCTTTTCCTTATTTTCTTTCTTTTTTTTTTCCCCGTTCCCCTCTTCCCTGCTGAGCTGATGTTGCATTGTTGCATATCCCAGCTGCTCTTTGTGGGGTTTCGTGAAGCTGTGTGTGAAGTCTCTACCTCATTGTAGTATATGCAGGCAAGACTGCACTCTCCTACAGGCGCGTGGAGTAAGCTGTGGTGTAGTTTTTGGCACATAATAAACACGTTGCAGCAAAACTCCCTCTCTCCTGCTCCTCCTTCAGGATCTTCACGAGGTTGAAGGGTGGGGTGGTTGCTCGTCATCTGCTCGTGGTGGTGGTGGTGGAGGGGAGGCCTCTCCTGGGAGGTGTTGGAGATCCCTTTGGTAAAAGGTTCTTCTTGGGGTGACTTCTGCGCCGGCTGGAGCTTCTTTAGTTTGTGGGGGTGAGTTAAGTTGGGGTTGGAAGGGAAAGGTCATCTGGTTGTGACCCTGGGCCAGCAGGTTGCTCAAAGCCCTGT
>VZZY01022026.1:72258-123376 GCA_013400335.1 Eurystomus gularis | reverse complement strand
CAGGAAGGCAGCATACCTCACATAACTCTCTGTGAAGTGGGCAGTTGGGTGCTTCCGTGCCCTTTAACAGGGAATCTCCCAGTTTTTTATATATATATATATGTGTGTGTGTGTGTGTATATATATACACTGAGTATATATAAAAAATACTCTGTATACCAAAGATGACTGTGTGATCCAGGAAACTACAAATGGTTTCTCTCTAACAAAAACTTTTAAATGAAGCTACTCCTGAGTTACGCAAGAATAACGATGATGAGAATGCAAACTCGAAACATTATTGAACTGGAACCAATTGGTCCGATCACTGCAGCTTACATGGGTTACCATGCAGACTAAAATGTCGATCTTCACTCCTTGAATTTAGGAACACAGATCAATGTCAGAGAGCAGCAGACTTCTGTGCTTGGACAACATTAAAGAGGAAAAGTATATATAAGAATATAGATACTATATGTCTGTCTGAAACCTGAGTTTAATAGAAATTTGGTTGACACTTATTGATACCTAGATGAATTCAAGCCATGAACAAAGGAGCAGTACTAAATAAGTGCTCACCTTCATAAATAAAAAGGTACATTTGTTATGAAGCCTTTTGCAAGAGGAAAACACCACTGTGAGAACACTCTTGCCTTTTGACAGCAAGGTGAGTGTTTTGTTTTTCAATCAGATTTAGTCTGGTTTACAAAATTTATCCAGAAATATAAAAACTCATTTTGACAAGATTTTCTCATTTCGAATCTCTTGACTAAGCAAACTTGAACTTTGGTTTTCTACTTTATTTCTTGATTTTCATCTAGACATTAAAATAATGTTTAGTGGATAAGTTGAACTTTTGAAAAATATATTAGCTAAAAGCAGGAAAGCCTTAGGAAAGCTAGTAAGATTAATAAATCTAAAAGAATGTTTTCACTAGTGGAAAACACTGTTTTAATAATGATAATTCGTTTCTCTTTATTAAAGGCTTACTTGGAACCATGGCATGTTTGCCACAGGCTCTGCTTACTAAACACTGGCTCCTGTAACAGCAAGCTGAGAAATGGAACTTGTAAGACCTTTATTGTAATTCTGCCTTTACTTCTAGAGTGTCAAATGACTTCAGGCAAGTTTTTCCATCTTTTTAGGCCTCAGTTTCCCCCATCTGCAAATAAGAGTAATGATATCTATTCTCTTCGCCAAGCACCTCCAGATCACTTAGCTTTTCAGATGACATTTCATTAAGTATTATTACCACTACTCTCAGTTTCCAATATAGCTAAGCCAAAAGAGAGGTTGAGGTGACATTTCAGAAGCAAACTCATTTTATACAAAATTTTGCTAAAACATTTAATTTGAGATAAGTATATGACATAGATAAGAGTGTATGGTGGAACAAATTGATTACTAGAAATTATATTTGGACTAATCAGTATCCGTTTTTATATTTATTTTCTGCAAACTTTTCAATAACTGCATTTTACTAGTTCAAATATCTATGAAATATGAAACTGAAATTCATAAGTGCAACTATTCACTCAAAGTATAAATTGTATAATGAATTGAACAAAAAAATTCCATTCTAGGAAACTGATGTAAGACACCCAAACAGAGATAAGAAAGCTGGGATCATGAGATGTAGGCAGTAAATCCATGAGAATATACGGTCAATATTAGGACATTGGTTTGGGAAAGAAAGGAGGCCATTAATTATTTACTATTCCAATGTAAATGAGAGAAAACTGATCATAAGAAATTACAGCGGTGTCTACATCTAGCCCATATCCAGGGCTAAACTCTAGCAGTTGCTCTATCACCTGATGAACCCTCCCCAGCAAAGAAGGGCAGTTGGGAAAAGGAAAGGAGAACTACAGCTTGAAATGAAAGCAGATTTAATGAAACAGCCAAAAGCATCCCAATGCCACTATAAAGTACAGAAAGTTATACTCAGCCCAGTGAATGTACGGTGGTCACAAGAAACAGGAAGGCAGTCCTCAGGGGCAGCAAGAGAAGCAGAGTCAGGAGGAGTCCCCTCTACCCTTAGCAACCTTTCCCCTTATACTGAGGATGATGTTTATGGGATGGGATACACCTCTAGCCAGCTCAGGTCAGCTGCTTGGGCTGACTCACAGCTGCTAATGTCCTACAGACCATGGCTGGCCTATGATTCTATCCCAGCAAAACCAGGACAGAGGGAAATACAATCACAAAGAGACAGAAATGAATCATATAAACTATTCACTGGGAAGTTATGGCTAAACTGTTATATGGCATTTATTTTGTTACTGGTCTCAAAGACCACAGCTTAATATTCTATGAAGAAACAGTTAATTTCCCACACCTATCTTAATTACTTGTATATCCCTTAATAATGTGAAATAAATATCATTCTTTTTGAATAAACCATCCAAGATGACAGTCTCAAGTAATTTTAGAAGAAAGACTAGGCATTTTGTTCTACTTATTACTATTATTTCACTTATAATTTATATGTTGTCTGCGTAAGTGTTGTGAATTATATTAAATTCACCTATACAGGGAAAAAAAGTTATTTTTTACTTTTTGCTCTGTTAACTATTTGGAGTTAGAAATAAAAGCAGTGAGACAGTTCACTGATATCTGGGGTTTTGGAATGCTGGGCAGTGAGGAGAGAGGGAAAGAAGTAAATGTTTGTTGGGAGGAGACAATCTGTTTATCATTACACCATGTTGATAGGATTCATACTTTGGGTCTCTATAGGTTGCCTCTTTTTGGGAAATAATTTGTGGATTGTGTCCAAAAATGCATGAGGTACAGATGTTTCTGCATTACTGGCACTGTACAAGTGTCTGCAATTACACAGAGAAGACTAAAAGGACTCCCTTGGATCATGGATCTCATGCTCTTGACCTATAGAGAACACTGCTATAGGATGGCTGGGTTTCTATCAGAGACTGGGGTTAGGATAGGAAAGGGGACATTTGTAAACATTAGCAACTTGTACAGAGGTTTTGCAGTGAAATCAGACTCCAGTGTAGCCTATGGTCAGACAGCAAGAAAGATTCTCTCACTCCAACCCCCGCAGTCCACCTCTCCCCTCTACCTTTTCTTTGGCCGTTAGGTGTCACTTACCCTATGGCTGCTCCTTTGCCCCATCCTCTAGTGAAGTACTCCTCACAGCTATAGCTGTAAGACAGTTACTTTGCCCAGAAGAACGAGTGCCATTTCATTACGAGATTGTGTTGTATTAAACCACACAAGCATCCTGAAGCCACATTACATGTTTGTATTTTAAATAACTTGCATGTCTATGCTGCACTCCTACAGTAGAGCCTTAGGGCAGCTTCAAGCAAGTTGAAAAAAACTCCTGTGCCGGACTGTACCCAGGCTTATTAACCTTGCCTCTGAGCAGGGTTAATTAGATCAGACTAGGCCTCAAGCTAACACAGTGACTATTCTGCATCATGCCATTTCCACATGCCCTTGTGATACAGCTGCATCAGCAAGTGTGGGAATGCAATTTCTTAAGGTTCCAAATACGATTAATTTTTGCCTCATAGGATCATTCTTTCTTCCTACTGACAAGATAAATAGATGACACTTCTGGGTCTAGGCTTCTGATCCTGAGTCTGACTTCTGACTTGCTTAAGGTAGATTACCCTTTCTCTATTCTCACAGTAGATAAAGTAGAAAAAAACCCCCATACTGTACCATTCATATATATTGTCACATCTCTCCATAGCGCTGTTTGTCAAGCCAGAACAGTGTCCTGCTCAGTACTACCTAGTGTGAGAGTGCTGATGAAGAAGCAGTAAGGTTATAAAGATTTCCCTACTGTTCAGTACAGCACAAATCAGAGATTTGTAAGATAGTATTTAATGCAATTCAGTTCACAAACTGTAAACAACTGCATCAGCTGTCTCCGGCACACTATGGAGCTGATGCAATGGTTCTTGTAAATCTGAACTGATTCCTCATGAGAAATGAGGTTGCTTGCACCTTATTCACATCTAACACACTTCTGCACTGCACTACACACAGACTTCCTTAGTTCATCTTCAAATACTTTCCAATGTTACATTTGTGCAGCTGCCTTGGGACAATACATACACGTATTCATCAGCTAGCAAATGTAATAAATTGCAGTCATGTGATAAATTGTATTATAATTCCATTTTAATAACTGAATTATTAATCCCATCTTATTCAAACTCACTATTTTTTCCATGCTTCTAAACAGCATAAAAAATTACAAATAGCTGTTTCTTACCCCCAAAATCTATCCCAATCTGTTCCAAACCAAAGTCAAAAAGAGTAACATTCAATTCCTTTTTCAGTGGCACACTTTTCTTATGACCCTCCAGTATTAAAGCAATCAAGAAAGTTTAAACTGTCAGAAAACTACAAACTATAATGTAGTAGTTGGTTTACACAGGGTACTTTCATGTTCTGGTTATTCCCCTTGGAATATAAGGCAGTGAGAAAAATTTTGGCAGAAAACTGCTATGTGAAAAGTCAATCTTTCAATTAAGGCAATTTTTTTTTTAATCATCAGTTTTCTCAATGGTTTCCAGGTCCCATAGTTCTCTTTGTACATACTACCCTTTCCCATTGAGCAGCCAGCTCTGTCAAGTTGCTCCAAATAGGGTGAAAAACTGGGCTTTATCAGCTGAGAGGAGAAGAAAAGACAGCTGTACAGCAACGTTAGAAAGTGCACCAAATACTACAAGTATCCACACGGCAGCTGCATGGGATACAGAAGCACTAGGAATACAGAAAATACCTCATCAGATTAGCAATATTGTTACATTCAAGTCCAGAGAATTATTTAATATGAGAGAGTTAATTACAGGTAGCTATATTGATAGTCAATTCCAACCTCAGAGAGCAGATTAAATCCATTCATTGCCTGCGTTTGTAGACACTTGCTACTGTTATCTGAGGAAATTACAGTAAAAGCTGCAGTTTATTTTCTCCACTGTAATAAAAAGACAGAATTTTACTTTCTTTTTTTTTCTTCTACAAGGATCTCTCAGGCTTGGAAAGAATTGTTGCACTTTGAAAGACAACATTCAGATCTTTTTAATCTTTATTCTGTGAATAAATTTTCCTGCAAATTTCCTCATAATTACAGTTCTGATTAAAGTGAGCATTTCCATAGTTTTGATAGCTTTGTAAATCACAGTTACTGGCTGCTTCTCTTACGGTGAACAGGAACTCACTTTGTAATGAAGTTTTACTATGCAAAGTGGCTGAGCAATAATGTAATTAACATTTATCTTAAATTCTCTCTTATGATTTAATATACATATCCATTCCCTCTTTGTATGCCAGGTATTGAACAATGATCACTACAAATTCCTACATGAAAAAGAACCAGGGAATACCTTCCCCTTTGCTTTTACACTGTATTTAGAAGCTGTGAAATTTGAAGCAGCTAAACAATGCACTGATAAAAATATGAGCTAAGAATCTCAAAAGTTACTGCATTTTGAAGGAGAGCTGCGAGAGGATGAATAGATTACTTTTATTTCATTGTGATATAAACCCTGCACTCACACATATGCTTATTTTTAAGCATATGACCTTAATGGATCCACTTTACATACTTTATCATATTCCAACTATTATCAATTTGGAACTGAGAAATTCTCTTTGAAATTACCACATAGATGCAATTTATGGAAATAACATACAATTATATGAAATGGAGGGGAGTATGCAACAGAATCTATGCCCAATTTTTGCAGATTAAAGTGGAAAAACACTAAGTAAGGTAATACCAAAATTCTCTGGGATGCTATGAAAGTTCATTTCCATAAGCACAATAGAATAAGCCAAGTTCTTCCTGAGTAAAATACTATAGAGCCTACAGACCAACCAAAGCATAGACTACAGTAAAGCAAATAACCAGTGGAATGAATCAAAAGAGAAAGTAATTAATTGTTCGTGTATTGACACCTCTCATGTATTGAGAACAGTATCCTTCCAGGAAAATACTTGGCTCATTGTAAGGTTAGCTGGGCAAAATTGCAAGCCACATAGCAGAGGTCAAACTATATAATGTAATATTTCCCTCTTGTTTTTAAAATAAATATTTTAAAAATCTGTCACTGTAGTAATCCTTTTGCACATCTGAAACCCAAGGAAACTGGTGTTAAGTCATGTACAAAGATAATTTATTGTGAATATAAACTGCTACTTCCTGGATCAGATCTGCAGAGAATGAAGATCCAAATATGTACTGCAAGATATGGAGACTGGATGTTGCTTGGGACCAAAGGCAAAAGCAGGCCATATATGGCTGCAGGGCACTGCAAGTAAGACACCTAAAAGCGCTCAGCAACAGATGTGGGCATGTAAAAACACACAAAAAAACCCCCAAAAAAACCAGATTTACAGAGAAACTCATCATCCAGATTATTACAGAAACAAAGAAAATAAATTATTTTGGTACTTGAGAGTTGAACTCCTGAAAATTCCACTCATACAGATTCTCTATAGTTATTATTAAATCTTGTTAGTAACTGTTAACCTGATATCAGATGCAGCTATCCTGATAACTGATAACTAATAACAGATACTTCTAAAAGAAAATTTTGAAAAAACAGCTCTAGTGATGATTAAAATCAATATACTGTATAATTACAAAAACCAGACCACAAAACTAGTGTCACAAGGCATGACATGCCAAAAAATCCTGTAAATACTTGCAAATACACTTTAAAAGACAAATTATTATTGAAGCACAAGATCACTGTAAACTACATATATTTAAGTATTAATATTTCCGATTTGTATATAAAATTACAATACTGATGACCTTTAGTCATATCAAATCCAGAAGTCACTGTTCTAAAGCACAGTGTCTGTTTTTGCTTCTAGAAGTGCTAAGCTGCCCCCATGAATGCTCTGTTCTACCATTCTGCAGTTGAAATGTTTGGCTGAGAAGGAAATCAAACAGTCATCTGGCACTAAAGTATGTTTAGTATATAATTTGCCTACTCAATCTTTAAAAACAACAGTGATGGAAATTCCCCAGCCTCCTTAGCCATTGGTGCACATTGAAGCCTTTTTTCAATTCAAGTCAATTGCTTACTGTCTTATTTCCAGAAAGTCCTTGGTCTTATTTCCAGAAAGTCCTTGCCCTTCTGGGGCAACCTTTTGGGCCTTTTAAGACTTACTATGGCCTTCCTCAGTGTCCTCTTCACTTAGCTGATTATATCCAACTCACTAAATTTTTTCCTTAGAGCCCATATATCTCGCACCATTGCCATTGTTTTTCTCTGGTCTCACTCTACTGGCTTCAGCATTTTCTAGGAGTGGTGCTCAAAACCAGACATAGTACATGAGCAGTGATATTCTTAGGGCTGAGCAAAATGCAAAGTATTTCTTTGCATACCTGAAACTTGTTTTTAACAGGGCACTACGTTTTATATCCCGCAATGATATTTGGGGTGAATGCATTTGCTAGAAAATACAAGGCCATTGATTTGTGTTCAGTTTAGAATCCACCAGCTCATTGTCCACAGAGTTTCTGCCTGGCCCATTCCCTGTCCAGCATTTGGGCAGATGGATCCTCTTATTGAAGTACTGCAGTTTGCATTCAGCCTTTTCCAATTCTATTTATTTCAGGTGGTTCCACCATTTGGCCAAGATTATCTTGTACGCTTTCAGAGTGCTCAAGGCCTTTCCCTAGAGCTTATGACCATTTGCAGATGTATTAAGTGCACTCTTTTTATTTCATTATCTGTGATATTAACAAACCACAAAATAGTATCAGACTCAGGATGCAGGAGGAAATACAAAATAACATTTCTCTTCCTACCTGTATATGTGGATGCTGTAAACTAATATCTGTCACAGAGTTAGAAAACGTAATAGTAACACAGGATAATGCAAAGCTAATTTATTCTTTCAAAAAGCAAAAACCCACAACAGCTGCTGGAAAGCACAAACAAGTCAGACTTCCAGATACAAGACCATTGCTTTTAAATAATTATTAATCTTACCTCAATTACACGACATGCAATTCAATGTCTGCATTGCCATTAACTCCACAGGGAGAAGTCTTTCATACATAAAAACATCAGATTTATGTGCGGATCTTTCCCTTAAGATCATTTGGAAAGTGCTCCCTGACCACTAATCAAAAATGTCTGACATTTTAATTCTGGCTGATGAAGGTGAGAGGCTGATGTTGCCCAAAAAATCATCCAGAATACATCTGCACTCTCTTTAAAAGCTGAGCAATGAAGATTTTGGAGCACTGAGTTTATCTATCATTAAATGTGTTTATTTGGGGGAAAGGGAGAGCAGGGATAGCGAACTATATCATTCGTTTCAAGAGAGAAGGGACAGGGAAGAAACGATGAGGAAGCTTCCACTACCTCTCCTTGTGACACAAGACCAGCGCACATATGTGTGTGTGTCTCTATGCATTTAATTTTCAAAGCAAGCACTTTTCATGAGCAGCAACTCAACTGTAACTAAAATAAAGGGGAGGGGGAAGGAGAGGGAAGTCAAATCTCAAAATTCTTCTGATTTTCTAGGCAATTGAGGACATATAAAGCTCTCTCCCTTCTCCTTACCATAATCTTGTTGGCTTGTCTATTATGTATATATGACAATTCAGTATACACGGCTTAACTGGCTCAGCCTCAGTCTATAGAGACATTTAAGAGTGTTAGACTATTAGAGCAGAGACTCGTCAGAACTGAGATTAACATCCTTCCTGGAGATTTAGAACTTTTGGAATCTTTTATTACCTATATAAATTGCAAAATTTATTATTTGTTTGTAATGATATGGTAAACACTACTGCTATAATTCATTTTCTCATGGCATTAACAATGTATTGCATTGTTTACAGGAGATACAAGCATAACAGACTGTGCCTCTATTTTTCCCTTGTGAAGAAATATGATGGAAGATTTCAAAAAAACTTGCTTAGCAAGAGGTAATTATTTTGTATGCACAATTACTATTTTCTTAGGAAGTTCTGATTATCAGCTCACAATGCATTAGCCTTGGCTCTCAGCTCATAAGTCCAGCACGGTGCTCAAGTTAAGCCAGACACCTGGAAATTTCAAGTAGCTGCCACAGTTCTCTCTCCTGACTGGAAAAAACGCATACTCAGTATTGGCAGCTGAATTCAAGATGGATCCATTCTGCCGAGGCCTTTTCTAGTAGCCATTATACACTTTTGACATGCTCCACTGGAGCTTGGAAATGGCCTGAGTAACATTAAATTATGAAAACATCCCTAAATCCCAACAGCAGTTCATATTCCCAAAACTTATTACTGCCTTTATAAAAACTGTGTCCTACTGGGAGCACCACTTAAAAATCTCAGGTTTATTCTGGGTGCCTCGAGACCCATGTACCAACCAAACAGATCTGTCAATTGACTTTCTAGACCCAAGCCACACCTTTTCAGGCGACCTACTAGTTAGGTGGGCCAGAAACACAGTGGGCTACATTGTCATTCCAGTATTTTTCCACACACAGGATGAGGACTGTCATTTAGTGACTGGTGTCACCATCACATGGGAGCATTTACACAGTCACCTCCCCTGCTCCCAGAGCTGTGCGCTCGGAGTTCCAGTGACAGGAACCGACCTGTAGCAGGTCTATGTGGAAATAAAGTTTAGATGGTAACAACAATGTGGCCGTGTCACATTTAAGCTGAGGACCCCGAAGACACTGCCTGTCCATGGTGCTGGGTGGCAGAAGGAGGGATGTGCCTGCAGCAGGAGCCCGCTTACACCACAGGTGCTTCCTTGGGTGCCATGGAGATACCCCCTCAATGCTGCTCCCTTTCCAGATTTTGTTAACAAGTTAGTTTGTGAGGGTAAATCAGTGAAGCATTCCCATGACTACTCCACCAGTTACCATGCAGTCCCTGTCAGGTGATGGGTTAACTGGAGGTGCTTTTACAGTACTCAGGAGTCCTTTTTGCACGTTCCACTTCCAGTGCAGAAGCTGCTCAGTCTTATACATTGGACAGTTTTAAGACTCAACTTGACAGGTGCTGGGCCATCTCATTTAAACTATATTTTTACCTTGAAAGGTTGGACTAGATGATCTTTGAGGTCTCTTCCAACCTGGTATTCTATGATTCTATACTCTCAATATTTGTTGAGCAGCACTTCCCAATACCTCCTGTCTGAGACTGCCGTCTCCAATAGCCTGGTTTCTGATTTCCTGAGAACTCTTTCATAATACCTCTGTTAGCAATACTCCCCCTCTGCTCCCCAAAACCCAACATTATTGATAAAACAAAACAAACCCAAAACAGAACAATGGTCAATTAACAGACTGGTTGAAAAACAGATGAAGGCTCAGAGCAACCACATCAGTTCCTGTCATCAGCTAGTCTCCCACTCGCTTACCAATTTATTGCTACACCTACCACCAACTATCCCCATCAATAAAAAAAAAATATATTTTTAGTGATAAAATACAAAACCACCCCAAACTCTCACTCTTCTTATGTTACTGCTTCTTCTGCTTTGTTGGCGCCTTGGAAGTAGAGAGTTTGTTAACTTATGATCTACCCATTTCAGGTCCCCACTGTCGATAGGGTACTTGAAATCCATGGTTATCAGGTAAACCATTTAGATGTGACAAGAACACACAAGTGAGAAAAGACTGGCAGATGTGGCAGAAATTGTCCAGCTTCACAGATGAAGAACAGTGAGACAAATCAGCAGAGATGAATGCACATGACAAGAGACAGAAAATGCGAACCGAAAACAGACAGCAATTGCTATAGCCTAAAATGCTGGCATTAGTCCCAGCCTGGAAGCCCTAATCGCAAAAAGGATAGATTCAGACAAAAGATAAAATCAGCTGAACTAGTAACAATCAACAACAACAAAAAAACCCCCCACCTATAACTAGGGAGCAATAGAAAAATCACTTAGGAGCCTATTGATGCCATTTTTAGTTAGTTGTGCTAAAAAGGGAACACAGGAAGAAGAGGTTTAGTATTTCTGGAGAACAGATCTGGCTCAGCCTGCCTAAGCACCTGATTCTGCTGTGGAACACAACCATTTGAGGTGCATGGCAATTACAGCAGCCACATGGGGACTATGTGGTAGTTATTGCAGACTGTTGCAGCACCAAGAAATGCACCTCTTAATTCAAACCTTAAAGAACCACACGGAACAATATCAGCATCTCAATTTTCATAGTAAGAAAAAAAAATCTGCACTGAAAACTTCCTGGTGTCACCAGAGCAATAAACCATGCAAGTTGCTGTGAAACACATCCCCAAGCTCTAGTTCAAAGCAAAATCTCAAGTAATTCAGTTTTGAAAAGGAAGTATTAGTCATTCTACTTGTTGGTCCAAAACTAGGCCAAGTTAAGAGTTCAGAGAAATTCCTTCACTTCCAGACAAAAATTCTTCCTGAAGGAGAATATTTAATGCAGAATGTGAAGCGCTTGATTTTTATCATGAGGTTTAGGAATTTGGCTGTAACAGTTTGCTATAAGAAGGCTTTGAACAGCACTAAGGAAAGCTATCTCACAGCTTTAAAAGAGCACTTAGCCTTTCTCTGAGAAGGTCCTTTAAAATGAAAACTACTACCTGAATATTGATTAAATGACCACTTAATTAGATATGGGAGATCTACTGACAATATCTGACAGTACTGGGAAAAAAATGTGTGCCTTTAATGAATTTGAAAGAATGAAATCTCGTGTTTCTGCAATCCAACAGACAAGACATCTATGGCAGGAAGTGGTATAAGTGCAGACTTGAATTATTTATGTTTCTAGGAAAGCTTTAGAGAATGAGATGTTTCAGACTACAATGAGATTAACAACTTGGCCTACCTTCTACATGTAATAATTAAATGAAAAATGACTGCCAAATAAATACAGTTTCATATGAGTTTTGAATTCTAAAATAGTGATAAAGTATTTAAAAATGTAAAAAACTACTACTGCATTCAAATTTCACATTCTATTTTCACCCAGATTAAGGGCCTGGATGCTCTGTTCTGGCTTAGTATGCAGAAGGGATAGGCTTGCTTATGCACTCTAAAACCTCTCCATATCTTTGCTGGTTAAGATTCAGGATTTCAGTCTGCTCTTCTATTTTTATCAGCATAAAATAGAAGGAAGAGTAGAATCCTTTTCAAAGACTATCATTTGAAAAAGAAAAAAAATGAAAGTAGGAAAAAATAACGGCATTTTGAAAAAGGTAATGGTTAAAAAAAAACAAAATCAAACAAACCACAAAACAACCTGTGGACTTGCCTACTCCTGAATTATCTAATACATACACTGTAGAATTACAGATATGCATGGCCTTTCAAAACAAGGGCCAGAACACTTCACAGAGTATCAAAGGTTTGTTGATATCAACAAATACATGGTCAGTTTCCAGGGGTAAAGGAACAAGTGCCTTTGAAGGTGTATGTACAATAAATAGCATGTGGGGAGCAAGAAGAAAGCATAGTTGGGAGATGCCAACTTCAGCTATCGGCTATGTATCTGCCAGTTTACTGTCCTCCTGCAACAGGGATGGGCTAGACTGGAACAAAAGGCTGTGAGTTCCCTGTTACAACAACCCAGCAGAGCATCCCAGAAACATTACTAAAGCAGATCTTTCTAAAACACAAGTAGTCAGCCAGTAATAGCTTTCTGAAGCATACTGAGGGGCAGGTGCCACTGCCTTCCAGCTCCTTTTCTTTCAGCTGTGCAGGAGGATGCTGTGTCCCCGTGAATAAGCTCACACTCCTCTAGGATATGGCATCCTGAGCTGTCAGTAAGCTCCTTGAATAACTCTTCTTACTCTTTGCTTGAGTGGTTTTGCAAACTTGATTGCTGCTCTAAGAGGTTCAGAGGAGGAGGATGAATGTCCCAACCAGTGCCACAATTGGTGACAGAGGGCAGAAACCCTGCCACTGCTGTTAGACTTCCAGGTTAGAGTGACAGACAGAACTGAGAGACATATTTACCAGTTAGCGCAGAGAGCAGACTAGAACATGTAAGCTGCTGTTTACACTGTTCCGTAGCACTCTATACTTACAAGTAACTAGAGAGAGGGAAATTGAGGAAAATCTATTTGCCCTCATCTTTCTAGAAAGATAGACATCCACTAGCAATGGTCACAACCTCAATGGCCTTTGGACCACCCCAATATCACAAACAACTTAGGTTCACAGGACTGTGGGCACATGTGTTGAGCTGTTTCATGACTCTGTACAAAATCCTATACAGTATTATTAAGTTAGAAATAGCATTATAAATTTTTAGTTTTCTGTTTTGAACTGGTCTGTTTGGAGCTATAGATAATTTAAAATTAAAAGACCTACAGTTTCTCTTCTGACAGTAATAGAAATCCCATGCAGTATTCTACATTGTAAATTAACATGAAAAAAAACAAACCAAAAGAAACTCCAAAAAATTCTGGAAAAAGAAGCTTCATCCTTTTTGGTCTTTGTTTTTAAGAAATGCTAAAAAAAAAAAAAGAAATTGTTGCCCAGCTGTTTAAAGTTTGCATCATCTCCTGGAAAAATTTCCCATGCTATGCTTAGTTCTATTTGGCACAACTGAAGTTCAGAAGAAAAGAGACTTCATTAAATGCACCCCATAGTTTAGGCAGATGGGAGAGTGCTTAATACCATTTTAGTCCTGATCTCACTTGTTCCTGTAGAACAGATGCAATATATAATTTACCATAGATGATGACATTTGAGATAATTCAAAAATCACTGATAAGATGAAATTATATCAAGCTAGATACAGCCATCTGCCATGAGTTCAAGGATTCATCTGATAGTCACTTTTCTTTTGATTTGAGCTTCAGGTTACAGAGGATTTTGTACAGATACATTTGAAGGAGTGGCACACAGGACTGTATTTCTCAGGGATCCACAAATGTGTTTTGCTTTGTTGTTGGAAGAGAGTTGTAATCATTCATACAAGTCTAGACACTGAGAGAGGCTGGAAATCTGTCTTTTTCAGGAAGAGAGATCTACCATGTTATTTATATCTCATACTAGAATAGTGTCCAGGTGCCCAAGGAAGAAGACAGTGACTAGACCAACTTAATCTACCACCAACAACCAAAAGATGGTATGGCAGGAACTTCACTTGGCCTGAGACTGTACTTACAGCAGTATCGCCCAAAAGAACAAAGGATTTTTTAAATGAAAGACAGTTTTAGTTCAGCAGAAACTGTAATAGGTAACTTTTAGAAGAGAACGGCAAACCTTCTAACATTAATCAGTGACCTGGAAAAAAATAAAAGGACAATAGGAAATTATCTCCTCCCTAACCACCGTATTGTTACAAAGCAGTATCTTTTTTTTCCCTAGACTTTTTGGGTGGGTGGTAACACGGTCCATAGAGATTCCCAGTTCTCTTTCATCCCATCCCTATTGTGGAACATTAAAGCAAGAATGAAAAAGAAATGCTGCCCAGTATGGGTAGGAAACCAGGTTGCTATTACCCTGATCTTACAATATTTCAAAGAAAGATGCAGACATTCAGAGTGACTTGCCCATCATTACAGAGAAAATTTATGACTGAATAAAAACCTGAGACCAGCTCCCCTGGTCCAGCAGGCGTTGTGCTTTGGCAAATAGTATCAGAGCCTTGCTATATACCAGGCTTCTGAATAAAGGCATCCAGCATCCTTTCTCCTTGCAATGTTTTTATTGTCAATAGACAAGGCAAAGAGGACTACTGCACAGCACTAAATGCCATTATTCAGGCCTTCTTACTAAGTATTACACATGAAAGTCCAATGGATGACTAATCCTATACACAGTATATCGTATTTTCTTTCCTGGCCATTTCAAACTCTTCCCTCAGAAATGAGAGGCAGTCCTGAACATGGGGCTTCTGCCTGGAACACCAAACTGATAGCAATTGTCTCATGACACAAAACTCTGAAACACAAACATTCAACAAGAGCAAAATAAATGTTTAAGTAGAGAAACCACGGATCTGCTGGCTTAAAGATCTGCAAACAATCCCTTTTGCTGACTATATCCTCCTTTACACTCAGCAACTTCCAGTGCAGAGGATTCTTCAGACTGCCAAGACTGCAGCAAAGCCTACATAGTCCATTCTAAGTTTCACCAATAAAACTTCCAATACAGAAATACAGAATACAGTTTAAAAGGATATATTATCTGTACTGAATGATTATGCCCAGTTTTCTGTATTTACACCTCTGCAAACTATTTGAAAAATTGAACCTTACAAAATACATCATAGTTACAAAGTATTTTTTCATGAGAGATATCTTCTTATCAAAAGCTACAGGATGATGAATTTTCACATTTTGTCGTTACTTGTATGTGTAGAAGGTATCTGACTCTAGGAGCTAGCAGACAGAAAAAGATAACAAGATGTAGTTGCTGGAAAGTAGTGCTAGAAACAGTCAGCTACACCAAGAGGATGTTTTTTTTGCCCAGGAGGTAACGGAATTACCAACTGGAATTACTTACTCATCAAAGGGTGTAGAGGATTCCCAATGAATTGAAGACCTTTAAAATGAGAATTTGCATTTCTCTAAGACCTTTTCTTGGTTTATCCATTGGGCTCAGTGCAGAACTGAATGAAAACAATTGTTAATTGCAGAACTTGCTCTACTTAATCAGAAACATACTTTTACGTTACCTGGAAAAAGTGTTCATTGGTTATGAAATTACATACTGAAATTAATAAATTGTTAAGGTTATCTGCCTGTAGTGTACTTATACTGTCAACAGAAATGAGGGCCAAAACATGTCATTTTATCCCTCTGCTCAATTCCTTAGGTAACTTCAGTGAAAGCAGAGCTACTCTCCCGCAGCCGCTATGCACACACTGTCAGATTTAGAGGATGTAACACAATTGACACCAAGAGCTGCTAGCAGAAGCACTCCAGCTCATTTGTTCCTTCAGGAATGAAACAACGTTTTTAAAACAGAACTTTAACTTCATCATAGCTAATGAATATTTACACTGCTCGATTTGAATTTTGCATCAGTTCAGCACATATTAAAACTGTTACATTCACAGATCTAAAATCCAAAGCCATCATTATGTAAAATGTCCATAGCTGTAGCTCAACACTGAGCTTCATTACAGGGAGCAAGCAAACCCCGAATGACATTAATTTCTTTATATGTGATCTCAGATTCAGACCTGATACAAATTAGAAGGTTGTGCACATCATATCACTTTTGCCCAATAGTTTGCAATGCCAAGATGGCTGACATCATTAAAAATGATCTGGCCTCAGAGCAAAGCAGTCTGAAATGCCGGCTTGTTGGTGCATGTAACGATTTTGCAGCACAGCCCAGGTACTATCACACTCCAGCTCATTCCTAGTTTTTTGTTTCCTTATTTGTATTTGTTATTTGTGAAAAGAGGTGGGGGGAAAATAAAAAAGGAACAAAAAAAAAAATTTAGCTTTTCAAATAAACTGCTAACCTAAGACTAAAAGATGCCTACTGCCGAAGGCACTGGCCAAAAAATCCCTTAACTTAACCTTTAAAGGTATAAAAATATGATACTCTGAATCTACCTTCACTTCAACAGTTGTCATAATCTTTAATGAGATTCAGAAGAACAGATCATTGGCAGTATGTCAGAGTGCATTCCACCTACCATCAGGTGTTCTGAAGGCACTCTAACCTATGCATCTAGTCCCTTACTAAACTGCCATCCCACCCTTGAGGGGAGGCAGAAATAAACTCCTGTTGCTCGTGGCACACAATGTTGTCTTCCATTCCAGCTCGATGTGCCCTCTTATGGGCCTTGATACACTCAGGCCCAGATGTAACCCACTTTCCTGCTTTTAAATGTGATTAGTCCATCAGCCTCTGAAATTCTGTTAAGTTCTACTGTAACATTTGATAAGCCTAAAATGTTTCTTATTGTGGAGAACAAGCAAACATTTAAAGATTCAGCAAATCATAGAATCATAGACTTCTTTGCTAATATTTTCTGCCTATGAAATTCATCTGATTACTGAGGCAGCAAGTTTTTCTTGAAATATCAGGAAACTAAAACTGTTTTTATTAACTTTTACATGGAAGCAATTTCAATGGCAATATTTATATAGATTCAGTGGTCTCTGCTGTTGATAGATAGTACTAAATAGATGCCATGATACTAAATGCTTCAAGACCTTCAAGTGCTTCATTAAACAGCCAAGAAAAAGAAGAAACTATAAACTTCTGTTACAGCTGCAATTGCTCACTATCATTTATTACAATGGTGCATGAATGCAAAAAAGTCAGCCTACTTCTGGCTTATTTTTGAACCACTGGGGCAGGGACAATCTCGTACACACCCATAATTCAAGCAAACAGCCCTGCTCCGTAAGGAGTTTCAGTAATTTCAGAAGTAGTTTCAGTGTAATTCAGGGCTTTCTCTAGTTTAATGAAAAAATGTCTTCTCATCATGCACAAGATCACTGCACTTTCATACCTTGCTTTCATACTCTGAGCATCCAATACTAGCACTGTTTTATCACTTTTAGAATAAGTCCTTTAAGAACTTATAAATGAGCACTTGAAGAATTCATGTACTGATCTGCCCATTTAATTATATCTCCCAGCTAAAAAGGCTGCCTGTGTAGACATACATTTTGCAATACTGTTATATAAATGTTTAAATAGCTGTTGTAGTTCAAAGATGCAACAATTTCAATCCATATCTTTAGAGTAGAACAGTTAGGAACAGCAACTTCACACATTTTAGAATATTCTGGATAGTAAACAAGACCTTTCACATACGGTTTGTGCATACAGTTTGTATTTCAGTTTTCACTGAGGAGAAGCATTTTAAGACGTGAGATTCTAATTAAAAAGGAAAACATACTGTCCTCTGTATTACTTCCTGGCAGGTGTCACAAGAGTTAGTGAACCCCAATAGTACTTCAGTTTCAAACAATTGCTATGTTTTTCCTTAGTGCTTTTCCTAAACATCTGCTATCCAGCCTAGGAACAGCGTTTAGGAAAGCATTTAAGACTATGTTGCAGTATTAGCAAACTTAACACCAAGACTTTGGACAAAATTGCCAAATTTAAACATCTCTAGACTTGAATAATGGATTTATTTCAGAGTGTCTCTATTCCAGTTTTAAAATCTAAATTGTATTTTTCAAATCCTTAACTAGGACAGCATGCTGAAAGTTGCCTATCTATGATCATTTTAAAATTGAAAATACAGTATTGACTAGGAGTCTTAATGACTTGATAGAGGATAATTCTCAGCACCATTGGCACTGACTAGTCTTAAAGAAGTTGTTGTAACATGTGATCTCAGACACAATTGAAATAACTTCTGTAGGAGGTTGCTCATTATGTAGTACATGTTGTATGAACTGTTTTTCAAAGCCTCTGCTTTAATAGATTGGGAGTCTAATGCTGAATATATACATCCACATATACTTTATCCTTTGTACCTTACCTTTACCACTAGGATTACTGCAGAAAACATGTAAAAGGGATCAGCAGTTTCTAAAACAAACTCTCAGAACTCAATAAAGAGAAAAAAAGGTGGACTGCTGTTTGACTTCACACCATTCTTTCCATTCCTCTAAGAATAATATGGCATGTAGCATAGCATATATAGCACATTACCTTCCTTCATTTCCTCAGAACTTCTTTGCAAGCTTCTCTCTCAGCTGGGGTGAACTAGACTTCAGTGCAGCAACATAATTTATACTAGCCAAAGGTCTGGCTTTCAGCTTCTTTCCTAAGTCTTTCATGCATTGTTTTCCCCACTAGTGTTGGTATTCCTTCCACTTTTGGTAAAAATACATATTTTTAAACATTTTTTGTCTTTTTCAATATGTTTTACATCCTGTACCTACATGGACATCTATGCAATCCCACTTCCTTCATAATTGTTTAACCCAAGGCAACACATAAGCCTGAACAAAACCTACAGTTGCCTAAAGCGCCAGGCCACAGGCAGAGCCAGAATAACCAGCATTTACCTCCACTGCTGAGAGAGAGCAGTGTTTGGGACACAGGAGAAGAATCGCTGAGTGTAGAATAAACTTCCTCAAAGCAGCTATTTCCTTCCTGCCCAGGTGCCAGCTCAACAGCATGGGAGAGGAGTGAAGCCTAAGGCTCACTCAAGCTCAGCTGCAGCTCCTTGCCCCCTAACAAGCAATAAAGCAGGAACCCCCAGAACAGCTCAGTCTCCTCATGCACTGACAATCTCTGCTTAATGGATGTAAGCAGTAAGGGAAACTTGTTGTAAGCACTAAAATCAGCTAACGTGATTCTGACTACCTGCCGGGAACTGGTCTAACAAAGGACGTGACATTAGAGCATAATCACTTTTAACAGAACTAATGGCTGGCTTCCAGATCTTGCATCCATAGCACAGCTGCGTCTGCGTTCACTTGCTTTTCCACAGATGGTTTCCCAAAAGCATGCTGGAATTAGAATGCAACATTCATGCCATTTCTTCCTATTGTTTTTGTTATCATTACCTGTCAGTTAATCTGCTTTCATTTCCAGGTCTTCATACACACATACCTTTCAAGTATCAGGCACTATAAATTGTGGTTTCTACACCAACTGCTGAATTCACAACTGGTATTTCAGGTTCCTTTCTATCCTGAGGGTTGTAATGTCTTAGAGCTCACCACAAGGTGATGGGAAAATAGTTTCCATACAAGTAACCATACATTTCCTAACTGAAAAGAGCTACGGGCATCCTGATTTCCTTATATCTCTAATTCAAATCAGTTGACCCCTGAATTGTCATCTAAAGTAGCCAACCACATGTTGGATACTAGCTTGGATAAATTAAATAAGAACTTCTTTTCTTCCTTTCAAAAAACCTAGTGTAACATGTTTCTGCTATCTCTGCTTAGTAACATATTGGACGAATCTCAAACAACAGAGCTAAGTAGGAATTTTACTAAAATGCACCCCGGCTTATTCTGAGCCCAAGACTTCCAAGAGTAATGGAAAGCTTAAAACTAATATCAAATTATTATGGTCATTGAAGAACAAAATTATTGCCTCAACTCATTCCAAGTACAAAAGACACACTTGTAACAGCACTGTGGCTCTCTTGTGCCATGTGGAGATTTTATAGTATCAATAGCATCATGCAAGGCAGAAGAAATTCACTGCTAGGAATCTGACACGGCCTCCAGCTATTGCATTGCATGAGCTACACTAAGCTCTGCAGCTTTGGTGTATTCGCAATACATCGCAATAATATCACTGCATTATCTAAAACAAAGAGCCTGCCCTTGTGTTTAGGCCAGGGTAACAGCCAAATAAACTCTCTTTCCTGAATAGTTCTCTACATTTACATGAATAAATTAGAGACAGATTTTCCCAAGCACAGCATTTCTCAGATTGACAAAGGACCAGAACTTTATTATTACAATTTTGTGTTGGTAGGTGTTCTTCCTTTTTTTAAGAACAAGGACAATTAGTCCTCAAAAAAGGGCTGGTCCTCCAGATCATGTAGGACCTTTTGATTCTGTGGAAGATACTAGTGAAGGTTACAATGCAGCATTTCAACAAAAAACATAGTATTTAACTATCAAAAGACAAATCAAACTATGCGCCTTCCTTATCCATTTATCAAACCATGCACAATTCCCATTTCATGACAGATGAAGCAATAAATACTGAGGCAAAAAATTCATCTGTATGCAGTGCATCTTAATAAATAAAATGTAACAAAATATCATAGCAGGTATGTGGGGTTCTGACAACTATTTTTCGTTGTTGTTTTTCATCGTTTCATTTCCTCAGCTGAAATCTAAAGAGAGCCTTGGAAATCACAAACTTGCAGCAATAATTCACCCAGCCATTAATTCTAAGGTTTCCTTTCAGGACATTTAATGACATGCTGCAGGAAAGCAAACGTTTGCCAGAACGACAGAAGACAAATACCTCATTGCTTAAGCAGGGAGGAAAAGAGCCACGTTAAGGCTGCATTGTTTCTTGCCTTAAAAGGCAGTGAACCCAAGGGTATTCAGTTTAGGCTCATGGTACCATTTTCAGAAAGCCACAGTTCCCAGAGACAGGCAGCTGTAATATGTATCAGGCTCGGAAAGAAAACTTTATTTACACATGTCCATCACAGCATCTCGATATTCATGCTGAACTAAATAAAGGGCTGGCAGATCAGATGGTTACACCAAGACCTCTGAGCCTCTATCTACTGTTTCAGAGTTTCCTGCCTATTTACAAGCATTTCGGCAAGTGATCCACATTTTAAAGGGCATAAGAATTAACTGCCAGTGGGAATAGAAAGACTGAGCAACTACAAAAGGCATTAGGGCACCTATATGCCAGCCTAAGGAAGTAGAAATTATTTAAAAAAAAAATGCTGTTCTGAGAGATGCATGCTCTTTGACCAAATGATGTCTGATCTAATTTTAGGTATTGGCAACGAACACAAAAGAGGTGCATTAATTTATGAGCAGACTCTGCTAGCTATCTGTGGGCAGGGAGGAAAGGTACATTTGTAGCTGTGGTTTAGACCAACAGAAGAGCTTTTGTGGTGGCCACAGGTGTTGCACAACAGCTATGATATGTAGGAAAAACACATCAAACTGTTCCTTCAGACACTCTTGACCCAGTCATCAGTTATACCATAATCTATAAACATTCACAGACAACCAAGTCTTCAGTCTTAATGTAGTTCATTTTATCCTGCACTCAAGGACCTAATTTTGTTGGGATGCAATTAAAGGCCCATTTCAAAGTGTGTCATAACCACTGGGTATCTTTTCTGTGACACCAAAGGGCCTTGGATTTGTCCTTCAGTGAAAAAGTTTAAACTTCCAAAATCAACACTGGTGTTTCTCCCAGAGACTTCCAGGTGAGAAAATCCATGT
Source organism: Eurystomus gularis (assembly GCA_013400335.1). Classification (NCBI taxonomy): domain Eukaryota; kingdom Metazoa; phylum Chordata; class Aves; order Coraciiformes; family Coraciidae; genus Eurystomus; species Eurystomus gularis. Next base: position 101,577 of record VZZY01022026.1, on the reverse strand, counting down.
TACATAAATTCTTTATCAATCTGAGATAATTTCATATGGAGATGGTGGACAATAACACATCAATGATTCTTGTTGACTCTACAAACTTTTAGCCAGAGGTAGTGTAAAAGGGGAGGAAAGAGGTGAAAGAAGCAGATTTTCTTTTGGTAGGAGAATCAGATAACAACAGTATCACACTTCCTCAGATGTGAATGCAAAAGATTGCTATCTGTAGACCAAGTAGCACAAATATCACAGAGGAAGTAAATACCTTAGATTTTTCTTTATCTTAAAAATTACTTCAAACAACAGTAGTATCAGAATTGTTTCCTATAAGGATAAAAAACAACAGGAGCAACAAATATTAGCATCAACCCCAAATAAAATTCAAGAGCTTCTTAAGAGAGTTTCAAAGAGGCACTAACTACTGAAATAAGATGCTCTCTTTCTAGATGGCTGATGTTAACTGAATTCCCTGATTAAACAAATAATTCTCCCTCCATTAACCAGCAGAGAAACTGCTACTCAGGCAAGCAAAATCACACTGTTAAGGCAAGTAAGGACAACCTCCATTTGTTCCATTTTTCTCTAGGACAATGTACTGTTTCTCTCCACAAATATCAAGGCAGTTCCTTTCACAAAATGTCTAAACATTTATCAGTTCAGAATTACAAACCCAGTTATTTATGGAAACATCCGAAAAAAAAAAAGAACTGTTGCTAACAGACTTGGACTATGATCTAGCAGCTTGTAATTAACATTTTTGTTAGACCTTCCCCCCCCAGAGAATGATACCCTCGAAGGTCCTACCCAAACAGCACCATTTAATCTTGTAAACAAGAAAGTGAAAATAGGGAATTGTTTTTGTTATTGACTTCTTTTTTTCAGAGATATTCAGAGCAATCTCACAGAAAATTCCTAACCTATTTCTATTTTATACTGCTTAGAGTAGATCTATTTCCTTCTTAAAAATCATTTATGTACCCAAGCCTTCTCCTCCTTTCTTTTGGTTTTCCGAGGTTTAGTGGGGCTCATTTTTGCCCTCATAACAGAGAAAGGCTGAAGATGCCTACCTCCACAGTTTTAATATTTGTATTGGAGTGGACCATTTTGATAATACTTTGGTTTAAGCTTCTTATACTGAAGCATCTTCAATATCAGCAATGAACTCCCTGTATGCCATCCTCTCCCAGTCCCTGTTCTAGAGATTCTGGGTCATTCTGCCTCTGAGTCCTGTCTCTTGACTTAAACTTTCCTTTGGTTTCCCTTTCCTTGTGTACTTGCCTCTATTCACTATTTCTCCACATTACATCTCTTCAGCCTGAAAATTGTTCAGACACCCTAGAACTGTGATTACAGTAAACAGATGTCTGGGATTTAGCATATTGTTATAAGAAATAATCTCATTCTTCATTTTTGTGCCAGTCCTAATTCTCTGATCTCCACACAGCGCACATGTAAGCCAGTTCCTGCACTCAGGCATAAATCCTTGCTGAACATACCCAGGGCAGAACAAAAGATGTTTAGCACCAGAGACCCACACACTGCAGACAGCATGGAAAAAAGGCAGGTCCTACCTTGTGACTCAAGAAACAGGACTTAACAGAGTGCACAGACTATGTACACACAACCTATAGTCTCCCTTCTATAAATTTTCCTCTTTGTGTTTTACATTTTCCCTGCAATCTCTTCCAGAACAATCCTTGCAATTTTGGAACTTATTAATTTAATAAATACATAAATAAAGTCTTGGACTTACTTAGGCGTTTTCTTGTTGGTTTTCTTGGCCAGCTGTTATTTTTTCTTAGTAAAGAATCCTTCACAACAGACTAGAAACTCATGTAACAATGCACTGAATACAAAACAGTTCTTTATTGGCAGTTGCTCTGAAATGCTGACATGCAGATTTCAGCTATGTTTAGGGATGGTTAATCCAAATCATTTAGTCTCTTATGTTTGCCCATCTATCTTTGACTTTATACCTTGCAAAATAATAAATATGGCATTATTTTGTGGTAAAATAAAAAAGGGACAGACTGAAAAAAGAAAGATTAAGCTACCACATGTTGATTAACAAAAGAAATATCAAGGAAATTCTGAAACTAAGGGACTAAAAAATTGGGACATAGTAAGTGTAAACATATGTCTGTCCGTATTTCTCACTGCCCCACCAACAAGTGATTATGTTGCCTGTACAAAGAGGAATTCAAATACCTTTATTGTAGAGAGCCTTACTACACATGTTTTTATTACTACTGGTCAGACAGTATGCTGAGTATGCTGCTCAGTAAAATGCTGATTCACATGCTGTTCGACAGAAAGACAAGGTAAGTACAGGGCCCATTCTGTAAACGTCAAGGACGGAATAGGACAGGCAGACAGACCAGTGCCAGAGAAGTACTCAATTACCGACTGTGAAGGGAAGACTTTTCTAGCAGAACATAAAAATTCAGGACTCACACAAATTGTCTCACATAAAGTGATGAGGCAGCAGAAGTAAATGTGTAAGTGCTACAAAAAAGCTCTTCATAAAAAGAAACAACAAAAAATAAAGGACCAAATAAACAAAACACCAATCCACACTTACAGAAATGATCAACGGTGACCCAGTGACGGTCACTGCAAAGATATGGAGGCAGTAGAATTGAAGATAAAGTATGTGCCTTAAGGCTTTCATGATTAGGCTTTGGTCTCTGTCAACATCAATCTTTACACAACTAAAAGGAAAGTCTGTATTATGCCGAGAACTAAAGCCACAGTTTACAGGGAAGTCAGTTTAATAGTGATGAGCTATTTGAGTGTTGCCATAGGAGCATATTTCACTTGCTTTTCTGATATAATGCACATGTAGACCTGTCTAGGTAATAGGAAAGTTGGGCATGTGTGTGTGTAGTTCCTTAGCGATAACTGGAGTACAAGAGCAACTAACTACAGTGATCTTTCTCATATGAACTGCTTTGTGAGAAGAAAATGGTAGAAATTAATTTGTTGGCTGCTCTAAAATTCATAGCATCTTCTTTGACATTCCCTTCCTGATGGTGTATGCATTTAATAAGCATTGCAGGCCCCACTGGGGCAAAGTTATCACCTAGAACACAAAATTATTAAAACCTACATTCGGTCAGTGCTTTCGGGTGTATGCATCAATGTGCCACAGAAACTGTAAACCTGGAAAAATAACTACAATGCAGTACAAACAACACATACATCATTTAGGATTCTAGTTCAGGCTATTATTAGAGTGCGAAGACCAAGTGTGGGGTCACATTTATCCATTGCACCAGGAGGAGCTTATTATTTCAGCTGTGTGTAAAAAGGCTTTAAAAGGTAGGGCTTTAGAGATGCAGATTTATTCATTGTTGCCAAGATGAGTCTATGTATTGGCTTGTGCTGATTTAACAGACTAAGACCCCACAGTTGTTATATATGTGTAAATGAAGTAAGTTAATGATGATACAGCTCCTTTTTGCACATGGGCTATTTATCTTAATGTTAAGTGAACCTAGCTTTATTGCTATGTGTTTATTGTATTTTGTGCAGCACACACTAAATATATTTATGCAGCCTTTGTCTTATTTTTAGATAGAAAAAAATTTAAAAATAAGTGTGAAGCATCTTTCAGCTGATTCTAAGCAGAACAGCTCAGCATACCATGCTCACAAATAGGAAACTCAACCAAAACAAGTAACTTTTCCTCTGGAGATTAAGTCTAGCTGCTCCAAAAAAAGCACATCTAGTCTCCAAAACTCACTGTGTTAATCCCTTGTAGCTTTGTAATGTATTTTTTCCACTTGCAATTGACTAGTACCACCTTTATTTCAAACCAACAGAAGCAAAGATGTCAAGGTCATGCTTTTCCAGTTTGCTGAAGCAATCTAATACTGTGACTATCTAGGCCAGCTGCCAGCAGAACTGGACTTTAAATATCTTATAAGAGCATCACTGCACATCTAGTTTAATTCTGCCCTGCAATTTAAAAGTCTAATGCAGGCAAGTACATGAAAGAATTTCTCATTCAATCAGCCTCACCTTGTTCATATACAGAAAAGCATCATAATGCTTTAAAGAGACACAGGAAATAAGGCCAATGACAAAGGACTTTTATGCCTTTTGAAAAGGGGAAAATGGAGCAGTTATGGATCTTGAATGATGTGGTTGATATATGACAGAGCTGAAATATTAAGTAAGAGAGAAAGAGTCTTTTGGGAAGGAGTCTTCCTGTCTGAAGAAGGAGACTTGACCTGCAAGTGAGCATTTATTATTTATTTATATTTTCATTTGTTTAGGTCTGAAGATGACACAGGATAATAGAGAGGAAAGAACCAAAGAACAAACAAAAAAAGCAAAATCTCTTTTGGTATTTTATTGCTTTAAACACTATCAGCAATGGCAATATGCGTGTCAATATATTGACCTTAACATACCTGCTGGCTAATAAAGTAATTTCAGGGATTTCCACAGCTGAAGAATTTTTTAAAACTACCAGCAAAATAAGTGGATGGAGAACAAGAATATCCTCATGTAGTCAGTTACTATCTTCTTTCAGCTTGATTGCGCTCATAGCTTATATTTAATCACATTGCCTACAGCCATTGTGAAATGAACAATTAGGTTATGAAAATAAACAGTCAAGTGGTGGCTTAGCTCAATTAGTCTTTAGTTTTCCCAGACACGCTACCAACTTAGGGTCACGAATTAATTGTCTGTTGCTTTCCTCCCAGGACCTCACCTCTCCTAGAGAATTTTGTGGCACTGAAGTATGTATCTAAGATTTTAAGAGTCTTCATGTCCACATATAACTTAGAGGAAATAAAAACCAGCTGTATAGACTTTCTAAATGCAATTCCTGTTGGAAAAATACCAATGTTAAAAACTGATAGAAGATCCACATCTCTGTCTATTTCAGCAAAGGAACCCAAGTTCTTTGCTATAGTATTGTAAGCATTCACAACGCTTTTCCTATAAGCAGTAGGTACTGAAAGAGCAGCACCTGGTGTGTCACCGCACATCTTAAATAAAAGAATGAAAGACTGAAAAAGCAGTGTGGAATATTGCCATTGTGGGCTAAATATTTAATGGATAAGGAAAGGCTTTATATGTTGCTTAAAGAACACTGTGGTTTTCATCGACTGGAAGGTTATTTCATATGTGGAGCATGGGGCCATGTAAATGCAGACATAAAGAGTAGACAAATGAGACAAAGATGATATAGAAACGGGCATGAGAAATATCAATGACAAGGCAGGGAGAGGAATTATAGGTGTCATGGTGCATTTAAGCTGAAAAAGAGTTGGAGAACTTTTTTCCAAGGTTTGGTTTTGAGAAAAAGTGAGAAAGAAGTGCCAGTGTGCAAGTACAACAAATAAAGAAAAAGAGACAGGACTGTAACAAATGCAGATCACTAAAACTACACATGAAACATTCTTCCAGAAAGTGTCATTCCAGAACAGATTTGACACATCTTGACAACATTGTATGGAGAAGATCCGGTTTATTGTCAGCTAAGAGGACTATCTAAGAGTATCTAAGGTCTAAGAGGACCTCTACAAGTCTGTGCGTGCATGTGACAGAGACAGAGAATACACAACACTACAGACAACTAGAAAAGGATCCAAGTTAACATAAATCCAGTCTCAGTGAAGTAAGTTTCATCTTTGCTTAAGCTTAATGAGGTTACCTAACACAATCAGCAGATGATGGAATATAGCAACTACAGATTTCTAGAACCATGTCCATGCAGCAGCATAGAGATGCCATTGCTGAATTCTCAGGCATGCACTGACTGTTCCGCAAAACTGCATGAGCAACATTATGGAAATATAAATGCCATAAGTAGAGATGCATTGTATAAATTTGCAGAGTCAGCAGTTACTGAGATTTTAAAGATCTCAGTTAAACTAATGCATGTTCCTGGAAGGAGAACAGAGTTAATTCACAGGATTTCTACCAAAATAAAAATAAGACATTTCTGGGTGTAGTCAGAGAGCTTCTTTAGCAGTAGTATTCTGTTATTGACCATCTCTATTCTCAAATATATGCTTTGAAAAGAGTTCATTCTAAATTAACATTTAAGATGCTTTGGTTGGAAAAATTAAACCAATAAAGTTCAAGTCTAGTAAAACAACATTAAAAAAATGGAAGTCAGTTCAGCAGGGGGAATTCAGCACTAATAGTAGTCATAGTGGAAAAAACATATTTGTATAAGCAGTTGAAGTGAAAAAAGTTTAAACGATTACCAGTATTTGTTTGCATGAAGCATTGACCTTAGGATCCAAAATAGGCTGTAACACATTTTCTCATAAAGCTTCTTAGTTGACATCAAAGATTGAAAGCTCAGAAGTACTACCCTTCAAGAAGCAAAGTACTGTTTCTGCATTTCAAGATGCAGAAAAAGGACAGCTCCCCTTCATTTAGAAAGACTCGTCAATGTTCAGCTTTATGTAATATTGCTTCTTTGTAGTCAGTTTTGAGATTACTGTCTGTTACTGAACTCGGCCCATCACCATCCCCCAGTGTAAAACCTCTGCCATTAGAAGACTGTATGGAAATAGCGAGTGCTTCCCAATCACTTTGTTCATAAAATCTAAATATCTAATTGTGATACAGAAAGAAAGAAGAGAAGCTACAGTGTAAACTCAAAGCTCTTTGGCATTAACTGATGCCAGGAATGGCATTCCTCTCAGCTACAATTGTCTGTACCTTAATGGCAATCCTGAATTCCATGATAGTACTAAGAACTCCATCTACAATAATGCCATCAATGTGCATGGGAGTTTCCTAGAAGATACATTTCCAGGAGGTTTCCCTCTAAACAGAACTTGAATACAAGAGCAGTCCTGTCCATTGCCAAGACATCTTTGATCTGACAATTCTAAAATGTTACTCCAAGCCACTGAAAACCTCTTGAGACATATCTTTTGCTACCAACACTTGCCTTCCCACAGTCCCCAAGTGCTGTTCTTTTGAGAGTTCTGACAGGGAATTCCTCATCAATAAAGCATTGAAATAGCTTATATGTTCAAAGAGAACCTCTTCACGGTAGTAACAAGAAATTCTTGAATCTCAAACTATTTTATTAAACTACAAATTAATTGCAACTTCACTACCTTACAATTGCAATTTCTCTACTGCTTCAGTGGCAGTAAAGAAAGTTTCAATATGTAAAGTTTTCAGTGCAGTGGTTGAACACTACTTAGCTATATGTAACTTTACTAGTCAGCTAGAACCTTAATTTTCAAGCTTCAGATGTACATACAAGCGAGCTAATCCCAGCTATCTATCTCATTTTCCATTAATCCCAAGTTAACTCTTGCACCCTCCACTGCTTTCAGAGGCTATTTTTCTCCCCAAGTTAAACCAAAACCCAAAGAAATCCAGCTAAAACAATCCACAGCACTTGTTAGATTGTGAATGTTTTGCTTATCAAACCTTCACAGCCACACTGAAGTTTCGCAGACACTCCAACCATACCAAAACTGGGAACATAGCATACTTCTTTTTAATTGAAATCAGTCCATTAAAATAGATTGCACTCAGAGTTTGAAAAGCTTGTCTGGAAACATAGGTGGCATCAGTGGTGCACACTGTCTCCTAAGCTATTCAATTTATTTATCAAGAGCCAAGTCATTTGATTTCAGCAATACAAATTTCACACTGTGTGAGAAAAGCAGTTTTAGAATTAAAACCGGTTTAGAAGACTGTAAAGATTATAGAAACTCACATATGGAGGCTTATGAGGGATCAGATTTTTACACTGGGATCAGTGTTACTTCTCCCACAGGTTTGTTCTCTGGAAATGTTGCTATAATGTAGAATAGCTACATGTCAAATCATAGTCTCAATCCAACCTTGAGGCATCATAATCTGAATATTGGTGTTTTTACAAAGGAATCTCCACACTGTGGAGAAAAAAAAGCAATATTTGGGCAGAATTTGACTTAGAAATTAATTCAGAGCATATAATCTATTCTACCTCATAATTTTCTCACAGACAATGAACTTCCCTGACATGAGTAACAGAATCCACCCTTACAAAATAATTTTGTCAGAGGAGGGCATATAGCTTTGGCTGGTGTTTAGTACAAGTTCAATACTAATGCACAGTTCTAATAGAAAACGTCCTCAATATTATGGTCACAGAGAAAATTTTAAAAGCTCATGGCTCTCCTGAAGACAGTTAAAAAGGCACTTTGCTGAGACAGAGCAACACACTAGAAATCCCTTTAAAATGTCTCAGGGTAGGCTTGAAACCATACTTCACATGTGTGATCACATGTGTTAGTGTTGATCAAGCATGTTTCTTTGCCCAAAAGCCCTTCATCTGCAGTGGTTTTCAGAAAAAACCTCAACTTCAAATTAAGATTGTAAAAGAGGTGAGATGAATGAAAGCTGCATTTTGACAAAAAAGTTCTGTGAAGGTGTTATTTTAAAACCACTGCTTTTTTTTGGTAGTAGGAATTATATATGTGGTTAATTATTTTCTTCTCAAATTGCATAATTATAGAGCTTTTAAATTTTGTAGAGATAAGTATAGACTAACAGAGGATGAGAAAAAAAATAGTGCTTAGTGCTTTATATTCTTTTTTCTGGCTTTAATGTGTTTTGATGGCTGTATATGAACTGAGTATTGTATCACAAATGAAAGCACAGCAGAATTTAAAGATGTGTCAGTTCCTGCATCATTTGCCACTCTAGGCTCTGTTTTTTCTCATAGTAAGACTCTTTTTCATCCAGCAAAGTAGGTGGGCAGAGCTCACATGTGTGATGGAAACATCACCACCTTCAAAATCCTAAGGTGCATTTTATGAAATGCAGAAGTTACACTTGATTGCCTACCCTGAGACATTTTGCCCTGTTACAGGGCAAAGGCACATATTAAAAACCAAAAAACCTCTGGTGGCTATTCTGGGCAATCTCTTCCCCTACTTACTGGGCACCATACATCTCTATAAAGAGCAGCAGAAATACTAAAAGTCTAGAACACTTCTGTTATGGAAAATGCATTTCTTTTATCTCTTCCATCTAGCGCCACAGCATATACAGATCTTTCTGTGGAGTAGCATACACACAATTGCGTACTTATTTCGGATGCTATCATGCCTGAATATACACAGATAAATCAAAGGAAGGTTCAAGGGTTTGACGGGTCACACAGTGGGGAATGCTGACAGCATTAGGCCAAATCAGGTTTGTAATGTTTAAGCAAACCACTATCCTGGTTTGAGTTAGAACCAAACCAACTTCGTTCAGTGATTTTACTTTTCAGCTGAGTCTCTGCTCACTAACTGCACTTTCTGAAGCTAACAGAGGGGTTTTGCAGACAGCGTCTGCTTCTAGCAGTGATAACGCTTGATGTTTAGAGTTACTACCAAGGATTGGTGTGTGCAGACCAAGGTCACTGCTAACTCTCATGTACCACCTCGGGGGGTGTAGAAAGTGAAAAGGCCGCACCTGTGGGGAGGAGCGGCCAGGACAGGTGACCCCCAACTGACCAGCGAGGTATTCCATCCCATCTACATCATATTCAGGGTAAAGATGAGGGATTGTGAGAATCTCCTCCCTTGGGGGGCCCTTCTTGCCTTCTGGACCCTTCCTTTCAGCCTTCTTTCTTCTTGCCCCTGACTTTGATCAGATTTGTGTGTTCCTGAACCCAGCTCCTGAACCTGGTTCCCGTCTGTTGCTGAGCCCAGTCTGGGACTTTCCCAGTGCCTGCTCCACAGTCTCAGTGGTGATGGTGATGTAATTGCCAACAGGGGGAGGTTGGCTTCAATACTGGCTTTGTATATATTTGTATATAGACCTTTTTATTAGTATTATTATCTTCATTAAAGCTGTTTTAGTTTTCTAATCTGGAAGCCTCTCTTTCATTCCCTTCCCCTCCCATTTGGAAGGGGAGGGGGACCAACCATAAGTCTCTCTCTCTTATCCTCTCTCTCTTCCTGTATTTGGGGGGTGAAAGAGGGGTTAACAGAGAGAGTCTGTTGTAGGTCTGGTGGGCTGACCCTAAACCTTGACACCCACTCATTCAACTTGTCTGGACCCTTTTCATGTCTCCAAAAAAACTGAGTAGTCTAGAATACATGTATGTTTAAATTTAATTATCTCTGTTTTCACTGAATCTCAGTAATATTCTAACGGTATTCTACCCTGTTATGTAACTGTAGTGCATCATCAGCAGTGAAGATTTAGACTTTTTTTTTTGCATGCTATCGAACAGATTATCAACTATTACAATGACAGCTAGGCAAGTAAGGCAGGGAAGGTAGAAAAGCAGCAAAATACAATAAAAGAGAAGGAGAAGACCCAGCTAGCACAGCTCATCAGGTCCTTCAAAGTCTTATCCTGACACATTCGCTTTAGGGGCTCTGAGGATGAAAATACTAATGCTGATTTAAAAGACAGTACTTATCTACAGGATGGCAGGTACTGTTGAGTACAAGTCATGCAGGAATAGCATGAAATGGGATGCTCCAGATAAAGCTAACAAAACAGAACAGAGTAACTGTCTCATCTGAATAGGATGGTAATAGAAATTTCTCAAGTCACCAGTGAACTTACAAACATATGCATTTTCCTCTATGAGAGACTGAAAAAAACAGCTGAAGGAATTCAGGGTGAACTGGAACAGTCTGTCTGGCACAGTATTTTGGGCAGTAAGTCAGCAGTGAACTCCGCTCTCTCCAAATTCCCTAAACTAGAGATTCAGTCAGACTAAAACCTCAAATTTAAATGCCCTGATCTCTGAAATAGTTTACACTTTTCTTTCAAATCCACTGTTTCCTTGAGGCTCTATCTGAATACAACAAACAGGATCTTAGGGGAAACAGAAGCATTCTAGTTCTTTGAGTAGTATGAAGCATGTGGGCATTATGCACATCATATCCTCACGATTACAGCTACAGAAAGCCAGCTAGTCTGACAATCTCTTTATTGCAAACATGCACTACCATTTCAAGAAACTGCTAATTACAGGCATAACATTGTATCTGTTAAAAGGAAGGAAAGTACAGTAATTGCTCGTGTTCAAGAAGACTGTTATTTACATGTCATCAGGCTTGTAACGTTGTTGTACTCAATACCTTAGGCAAACACCACAAAACTACTGGCTATTTTGCTGCAACTTTTTCACCTTCCATTTCCCATGTAACACACTAAAAATAAAACGATGCTTCCACTGTCAGTTCATCATAGTATGATTTTGTCAGTGTAAAGCCTGTTTGGATTAAAAGGATGCAGTTGTAATGGAAAAGGTACAATTGCCATTAAAAGCTTGCTAGACAATTATAAAAGTAAAGATGGATTTACACGCATAAACCCCAAAGAGTTTAATTTACTTAGGGTTTTGTGGGGTTTTTAAGTGGAAAAAGACCAATTTCATCAGAGGCAACTCTGGTCACATACACTTCAGTCATCTCTGAGAAAGTATTTTTAGATCAAAAACATGTGTCTTTAGTTAATGGGGCAATTTATAGCAGGGAGAGAAGTGTATTCTTCATGCTGAACAAAACTAAAGAGCAAGACAGAAAAAAATGTTTTCTTTTCTCTTAAATCTGCAGCTCTCCCCAGCTTCTCTCTGACATTGCCCCATTCACACTCTAAATGCACTAGTTTTCTGCTCTTCCTGTATCCAGATGGGCTGTCTCATCCATCACATACTGCCTGCCATCCGGCTGCACAAGAAGGTTAGATTACCATCACTGCCACTCAACTGCTTCTCTGTTCCAGTGCTTGGCTCAAGAGCAGTCCTGGCTGGCAGGACTAGCACTTAAAGGGATATACAAAAAACCACAGCAGCCCTGCATGAAAGAACACATCCTCAGAAAATTCAGCAAATTCTGACAAGCCTCTGTTGAATATATGGAAGAAGATGTTTTTCAGCCTTGTCATCAGGCCAAGCGAAGGCATAGCCATGATAGTAGATTAGCCTCCTGCCAAATTTTCAGTCTGTTTTAAAACACTAGAGATTCTCAATTAAATGGTTGTAAGAGATTATATAGCACAACAACATATTTCACCCTATCTTATTTATGCAATAAGCTTGAATAATTTTCATTTACATTAAGCTGGAAATTTAAGCTGAAGGATATCCCTGACAGAAGTTGTCAACCTGTATGCTGAAAGTCTACAACAAAACTAAATCCATCATCTCATAAGGAGAATTACTTGGGAGCTGCAAGTATGAGAAAATTCTACCAGATTTTCTTATAAATATTTTCTGTTGGGAAACAGAGTAGGAATTTCAGTCACTCACAACCAACTATTTATATTGCAGGTGCACAAAGAATTCATATTTTGTCAAAGCTGCTCCTTCAGTTTTAGTGAACAGCATTAGTATATGCAGCAAGTAAGACAACAAGGTACAGTAGGCCAAATTCATTACAGTTAAGTGTATAAATCTGGTTCCGCATATGTTAATTTAAATAACTCCACAGAATCTTGAAGTCATCTAAATGATTCTACTGATTCTGTGAGTAACTCCAATCTCTCTTTAAAACTCCACTTACTGTCAGGCATCTGTCTGTCATCCTTTTCCTGTACTCATTTTTGTCTCAGTAACTAAAAGCCTTTCCCCCATACCTGTGGAGCTCTTGGTTAGACAGTGTTTTTAAGAAAGTAGCCTATGTTGATACACCATGGCAATTTTGCTGTGTATTTTCTCAGAATGCATGTTCATTATACTGGTTGGATGATGTTTTGAAGAAACTAAACCAACATGATCTCCAAAAACTGGTCTTAACGTTCATAATTTACAGAACAAGTGGCACTCAGGAGTCTGCAAAAACAGGTCTGTTATCAAAAGGGACCAGATGCTAAGAGTACCTGCATCCATTGATTCTTTAAGACTCTTTTCACCATTCCCTGCATTTATCACCACAGAAATGCTGAGATCACTACTTTCAAGGCTAGTGCTGAGACTAGAAATGCAGCAACTGGGAAATCCATTCTTAGATACAGCTCAGGTCCAAGTTGGTCAGTAGTAGGACTTAACCCCACCACAAAAGCGACTGAGTAAGGAGAAGAGAAAAAAAAATGCATCATTTGCTCTACAGTGTATGTAGCTTTTGGCTGACATTGCTATTTATGACACAGAGTTTTCTAATCTAGAGAAGCACAATTTAATTCACAAAGGTCAAACAGCCTCTGGGTGGCAATCACGTGCCACCTTTTACATGAATGGGTGACTTAAAAGGCAAGTTTCCCGTCTCATGGTTCATTGTGCAGGAAAGTTCTTTCAACGCCAAGACTTGGACGTAAATCTTTTGAGAAGCAAGTCAATGAAGTATTAAACTGAGTTACTGAAACATACGGAAAAAACAACTTCATACAAATGTTAAGCAGACTTTGGCTGTTCTGGATTGAAAAGTACAAATGCCTTGAGCTGTTCTGAGTTCATCTCAAAAGCTGATATTTCCAGAAATAAATTTGTATACATTTGATTGTGAATAGTTATTTTTTTTTTTTTACTTTTTTCATAAAGTTGCTCTATGAAGCCAGACACATTTGCCATGCCCTACCAGGTCACATGGAATCACAGAACCCACCTTAGATATCCTGAACACTTGCTAGAGTAATCTGCACCTTTCACTGAACTAGCTCTCTGCATTTAATTACACACAATATCTGGATTTCCACTTACTGTGGTAGTAAATCTAAGTACTTCTGCTTACAGCATTTTTCACTGAGGGAAACTATATTGAACCCACGAGGGCTATTAGGCCACTAATTTTACACATCTGCATGAAGATCACTTGATGAGACCCATTGGTTATTGGACGCCCTACCATACACATAAATGATGGTAGTTTGCTGATGATGTCCCTTCAAGTGCTTTGCCCATAAATTTCTACAGTAGTCCTGTGTCTAGGTCAGCATAAATAAAATCATGAGAGATCTGGATTTTCCAAGCTGTTCATGAAGGTATTGCTGACAAATCCCTCCCACTGGCAAATAAGGACAAGGAGACAGGTCAGCTGGCAGCTGCACAATGCCTTCAGGGAGGTGGTACCACATTTTTACACAGGGCACACAAAACCTGAAGCAAATTGCATTGCAATCTTAACTGCTGGGTAATGTTAATGAGGTTATTCCAGATGGGAAAGTTGCACCCAACAGGTTCTTAGTGCTATAGCATCACCATCCCAATAGTCACTTTGATTTCTGAACACCATGCTTGTTTTCTCTTGCAAATAGCCCCATTTAAGCTTAAATGACTGGCATTGCAACCCCAGCACTAACCTGTCAGAGAAGAGGAGAATAGCTTCAACTTGTACTGATTGAACTAAGCCAAGATTAGTAAGATTCATAACAGAAATTACTGTGATGAGCTCAAACACATGTAAACTGATACTTGTGTGGCTGACAGAAGCACAGCTAGACTTCTCCTTTTTTTTCTAGGGCACACCATAATATCCTAGAAATGTATGGGAACATAGTATCTGTTCCCATTTTGCTAGAACATCTCACAATTTTCTCTCCTGCTGTTACTGGTGTAGTGAGTGGGACTTGGCAAGAGTTGGAAACAAAAGAGAAAGTAGGTTTGCTTACTTTTTTTGCTAATAGATTAAATAATATTGTTAGCAAAAGTGAGCAGGTTTTAGTGTGTGCTTTCCCTAAAATCCTTTTATTCTTTATAACCTTTGACAAAGCAACAAAAGCACCACCATAAAAGACAGCTTTAGCTGCTGACTTTCCCACTGTCATAAGTTTCAAATAGCTGAGGTAGATGGACTTTTTACTTTTCACAAAACAGATAAATAAATTTTTATGGCAAAGCTTTAAGAGCTGCAGTGACAAAAGGAGCCCTTTCACTGGTCATTGCAATGCCAATGCACTGAAACTCATGTCTAGTGAGACAAAAAGAGTACAGCAACAACATAGGACAGAGATCAAATAATCCATGTTCAAGTTCATAGAGCAAAGATCATTTGCACTCTGGTAGTTGTATCAATTTGAACATGGAAATTAGCCTTGCGACTGCTTATTTTTACAGGAAGGTAAGAGTACTGTTTAGAGGTTTCATTCTTACGAGATGGTGCTTTTAATGAGCACTTTAATTTCATTCCATATATGTAAGTTTATATATATACATAAATACACACATGCATTAAAAAGTGTGATATTAAGAAATATCTGATCGCTCTTCGATTTTAAATCAGAACATGAATGAAAAGTAGGTCAGAGAAGAAATGGGAACCCCAATTTTTCCATTGTGATTGTTGGATGTCCCTCCAACTTAGCAGTCAATCCAAATGACCAAGCTGAGTGTGTGGGCTTTAGGGACGGATCTTTGGCAACTTGTCAAACAAATCTGATGGCAGATTCCGGCCCTTAGAGTCAGTATAATGCAGCCTTTTGTGGATAAACTTCAGGAACACCTTAGTCTGGACCTGGTTTGTATTTTCCTTAGTGTAATTGGAAGGAACTGAATTATTAAAATCATAGTGTCACTGAACACACAAGGTTACAAGCCAGACTTACTAGAAATGAAGGATGATCAAGATATTCCCTTCGCTTTCTAGGGCCAAGAATCATATCTGCTCTTTTGCAGATTTAAGGAATCACTCAGCTTCTCTATGCCTTAGGACACTGTCTGTAGAATGCAAAAACCTGACTGATGACAAATACACTCAAAGACTGAGGTGTTAAGGTTATTGGGGCATTGGAATAAACATTTAGAAAATTAGTATACTCCACTGCCTGGTGCTGTAGGAGAATCAGTGGGTGACTCTACAGTTTGACCAAGGGCAAGGTATCTTCTGCTACTTTAGACACACTGTACTTGTAAAGTTTAAGATCAGTTTAATCGTACAAAGAACTTCCCCATTTTTCCTGCTTATGTTATATTAACCATACACACATTAAGTGTAATCCTTCATAATGTCAAGACCATATTGAACTGCTGGAGAGCTAAAAGGCAATAAAACCCAAAATCTCAGAGGAACATTTGTTTTGCAAACGTAATTTGTTCAGCATCATATTAATATATCGAGACCTCTTCTCAGCAACATAAAACTCTGCCTTTTGGAGACCACATGATACTGCAAGAAAATGCTAGGAGAAAATTCTAAGAGTTGTCATAAATAAGGCTCTTGTCATATTAACCATAAGTGCAGAGGTCTTTCTACTTTGTTATGCTCCAGTAATAGGCATATTGGTTTTATTTGCATAAACCCCAGATCCTATTATACAGTAGCTGCTGCTTTTTAAGCTCTTAAAATTACACTAGCTTCCTGAACGATGTTTGGGGCTGTTTAAAAAAAACACATCTACACAAACATTTGTCATGTTTTTATGAAGCGAATTATTTGCATAATACATTTAGACCGGGAACAAAAAAATTTTTAGAGTAAAAGACATTTCTCCCTGCAGAACTGAACTCATTGGAGTGTCTAACAAAGGAAAGAAGTGCACTTCTGCTACCGTTTAATAGACGCTAACAACAGGCCCTACAGATACCATGGTTCCCTAAATAATGGAGAATGTAAAGACCAGTCGCCTTCCTAAGGTTATGATCTGAAAAGTGATTGTTTGGGAAAAAAAAAATTCCAGAGGGAGATTTTCATATAGTCTTATTATTAGAAGAAGAAACAAAATGATGCTTTTTATTTCCTTAATTCATCTATTCACAATGTACTCCAGCCAAACAGTGCTTTGGAACCCTGCTGAGCAATAGCAGGAGCCGAGGTTGTTGCAATAGCCTCTGTAAGGCCTACACTGCTACACTTGAACATTATAGGAAGTATGTTATTTATTGTCATATCCCAAAGCACACATATGTTCGTATAGCATAAAGAATTAGAGGCAATATCTTACTTGAACTTAAGATAATTTGAGAAGTTTCCCTTCATCTTGTGTCAAGAGGTGCATCTGATACATTAAGTGGTCCATGAAATAACTGTCATCCTTTTAAGCACTCCTATGCGTTTGCAGCATTTTTTCCCAAATCTACTCTCCTCTTAAGACTTTTCTAGAATGGTTGAAAAGTAAAAAATGTCATTAGTTATATTCATTTTGAACTGTGTAGCTCTTCAGCTCATAGAATAATCCTTCTTAGAGCAAGGAAATACCTAATGTGAGAGAGAGAGTGTCTGCTGATGACAACTCCTGCACAGCTGCCATCCTAGACTAGTGGAGCAGGTATCGTTCCCTTGCAATTCACTGCTGCAGAAAAGAAGAAATTCCACTGGAGCCACTGAAGTCTGGTGAAACTTCAGAATGTTAGGTTTCACTATCACAATCTGGTAGGGATAAAGAGGAAGAAGATGAAAGCATATTGATGGATGCACAGACTACAGGTATCAGGGAGGAAAACCTGGTAACTCCTTTTCTGCACAGGACAGAATACATTGCTGTCCTCTCCAGCTCTTCAGCAGCTTGCTCAGCAAAGAGCTTGTGCTACAGCATACTATTTTTTTGTTTTGTTTTTATAAAAATTTACAGGAAGCAGTAGATGCACCATGCCTTTTACATCATGCTGTTGAACTTCACGGACAGCTTTTGTTGACTGTCACAGGCAGAGCTAAAGCTATATCTGCCCTGTAAAAGCACTGAAGCAAACCCAAAATATAGCTGAACAATGGCAGAGATGCAAGGACACCACAGCTTGCACTGACTAGAGGTAACAGAATAAAAAAAACCACCTTATTTCAAAGCCAGTGCAGTTCACCAATCGGTCTTAAAATCTCAAGGCTCTTTCACAGTCTGTATGAGGTTATTTCAACAAGCTTAGGGCCCCTTTCCAAGTAAGATATTTAAATCACAAAAAGGCTAAAAACTGCTGTCGCAGTAGGCACTGATACCTCGTCAAGAGCTTTGACCAGTCAGAACAGGAACAGAGAATGACTTGCTTTCTCACTCCTGCAGATAGGTTGTCACAGGGTGAGAGCGAGACTGGCCTAGAGAAGCATTTCTTCTATGAGTGGATCAAGGGTCAGAGTCACTATCATGGCTGAGACGGCAGAGATACACAACACAGAGGAAAGCAATCAGAATGCTTCTCACAAGAAAAAAAAAAAAAACCAGCCAGCTTACTGGCCTGCTTGTATCTTGCTACATAAAAGCCAAAGTATAGTTCTACTGAATGAGGTATGGGGAGAAGCATGGTAGAATTATACACCACATTCTATGTAAATAACTGCATTCATAACACCGTTTCCCACCAGGAATTCCATAGAAGTCATAATCTCAACAACTGTGGCAGCACCTTCTGCATTATAATAAAAAAGCAAAACAAAAAACCTATCCCTAATCATCCGTGCTCACTTGTAGCTCCTGCTAATTGCTGAGCTGCCTGCCCTCCTTTCCCTCTACCTTTCTCTCCAGTTGGATTAGATGTGGCAAGTTTGCAGTTTGATTTCCAATCCTCTTTTCATACATTGTAAAATCCTAAGGAAGGAATACTCTGTCAGCCTTAAAACTTTTGCTATTTGTTATTCATTATTTAAATGGTCCAGTATTGTTACAACCAAGCAGCAACCATTGGTCGAGCCCCATAAACTTCACAGACTCACATGCTGGTCCCTTGTCTAGAACGACAAAAGACACCCCTGGATTTCACCAAGCAGGAAGATTATACAGTTCAGTTTGCCAGGCTAAATCACTCAGACACAAAGGGTTTTAAAAAGATGTCCAAGCACAGCACTGTTTAGGGTCCTTTTAAAAATCATACTTTCATGACACTTGTGATTTAGTAACCTGATTCCTAAACCTCACTGAAACTCATGCAGACTCATGAAACAAACAACTTATAAACCAACTGAAAACATTAGGTGGTATGAGAAGCAGCTATCTGTATTTTTTTAATTGTTAAAACCATTTAAAATTAACACACTGCTGTTCAGGCTTCCAAGATACTTAATAGCAAGCTGCTACTCATTTCCCGATTCTGAATTAAAATTCTTGGGATTTTAGCCTACATTTTCACTTTTCTTGAAATGCATAGTATCAGACATATCACATACTTGTAGGCTGTGAATCTCCTTTTAGCATAGGTCTGCTTTATATATTTGCTATGCGATAAAGGAGATAAGCTTTACTGGTTTAAGTGAGTCTTTCAATTTTAGCAGTGGAGAATGTTATACTTAAGTACTGGAAGCTTACTGTTTTCTGTTGAGCTCCCAGCTTTGGATTTTTCCTCTTTAAAATTTTAAAAGTTGGGTGTGAAAGTATTTTATAAAATGCTTGCTCAATACCATCAACTGTAATCACATAGATTAAAAAACGAAATACAAAATCATTTCCTTCCTTTTGAGAAAAAAGCTGAAGTTTTATGCAAACTCACTCCAACACATATGCCCTTGAAAAATTTTCATGTGTTAACCTTGATTTTCGTTATGTCTGTCAGGTTTATATTATGATTGCAGGGGGCTGTTCTTTTTTTAGGTTGGTAACATTGTTACTTCTCATTCAATGCATGATCCTAATATGTTTAATCTCCAAGTCCAGTTCTTCAGCCTAGCAAATATCATTACTGTCTGAGATTAGGTTCAAGTTAGAGCATAATCAGGCATGTGTTCAGCTTAGAATCAGCAACACACAGCAGAAGACAGCAGGGAACAACTTCTTAAAATGACCTTCAGCTGTTGCGATAGTAAGTGCTTGTCATCTATGCCAGGGCAAAGACAAATAGGGGCAGTCAAACCAACCAGTGACAGCTAGGAAAGTTTGCATGAAGGATGCTAAACACTGAAAGCTTAACTGTGAGACAGGAAAGAATATGCCTCACCGAATGCAGGAGGCTAACAAAGGAATATAGCAGCAGTCTGTTGATGGGAAGTGTCCAGCTACATCAGCAACAAATACTTGGTGAAATACCATATGAGTTATTTAAAAGATAGCCTGTTCTCTTCATCTACCTAAAGCCTTTTCTCTAGGATAACTTCTGACCTTCTTTCTAGTTTCACTTTGGAGTCAGGCTAGGCAAAACCCTGTCTTGTAAATGGCACAAGATAGTTCTTTTTATCATCACTTTCCAAAATACGACTAGTAATGCTGAAAACCAGCACTGTACAGATCAGTTACAGACCTGTGGGAAGAGGGTAAGAGTCTCCTTCCCAGCAAGAAGCATGAACAATTTTATAGCTGGATATTATTGCATCTTACTTGCTTGGGCATCTAGAATACTGCAGAAAATACATTTCCATTCTCCTTATACATAGGCCCTTTTTTTTTTTTTTAATGACCCTTAAAAATGCTTCAGAAGAAAAAGCCTCTCCTTCATTGGTATCTGAATCTCTGAGTAAATCTACAGTACACGCAGCCAGCTGCTCTTCCAGTGCCAGATTTTTCTAACCTGTAGGGCTGGATGTACTGCAGGCACAGTTAGGTATAGCCAATACCCAGGAGAAAATAATGCTGTTTCAGCCTGAAGAAATCCTGGTAAAATCCTGGGAAGATAAACAACCTGTAGAAATAATGGTTTGTATTCTCAGAAAGCATAGAAAAGTATCTTGAATAATTTAAATCAAATGTATTTATGGAAAAAAACAAAAGCCAAAAGCTCACAGTGCTCAGAGATCTTGCTTGTCAGGGAATCCAGATATCAACGAAAAAAGGTCAACTTAAAAGCCCTTTCCATCTGGGCTTTGTTGTGGAGATGCCAGCTGACCATTTAAGTGAGGCAGAACACAGAAAGCTTATGGTCATGCTTTTAGGTGCTTTCTAATGAAGAGGGAGAGAACATACTTGTTGTGAAGAAGGTAAGCATGAAGACTAGACGCTGCATGAAACCAAGTAAAACAAAACATTCTCATCTCAGTCAGAAATGTCCTTTTTAGTTTGCAAAAAGCTTTCCCTTATGAAAGGCTCTCTCATGATATAATCTCTTGGTTATTGTGATAACCAGATATTGTGATAACCGTGCTGTCTGACTTTTTTTTAAAAAAAATAATTAGCCTCCAACATCCAACCATTCTATGATTCTGTGATCCACAGCGAGATCCTGTTCATGGTTCTTGAGATTTTGCTCTACCTTTTCAAGCCTAAAATTCTCCTTTTATTTAGACCTAGGATTTTTTACTTTTTCAAAATGGGAAAGTACTGAATTCCCCTCCACTAAATTAGAAACTCTAGTTACAGCTGAGTGCTGAGAAGCATTTAATACTCTATTCTGCAGGGTACTGTACATTCATTGTACTTGTCAGTGTTAGGTTAATGATAGAACTTAACGACCTTAAAGATCTTTTCCAATCTAGACAATTCTGTGATTGTAACCTCATCTCGCAGTGTTTTGCATACCAAAATCTGTATGTGTGCATCAACTGATGCCAGCAAAAGCTGTGAGGCACCAGTCAGGAGCATTGGGTAAGTCACCCATCCAGGAAGGAAGGTAACCGTGGAGCAGCAACGCAAGCCTGATTTACACTCTGTACACTCCTACTATATACTGATGACATGTTCAGTTTCCTTACACTAAAATATAAATCCACAGTTTGAGAGATTCAGATCTTTACAGATTTGATGATATGGATATTTGAATGCTACATGCAGAACCAGTAGGAAGTCTGCTCTTTAAAGTTCACAAAGGAGATTATAAGGTGCATAAATCAGATAAAAACAATGAAGTCACCAAGAATATTGTGATTTCTATGATACTGTAATTGCATAATTAAACACAGAAGCACGTGGAATCTTTCCCTTTAAGGACTACTTTTAACTGTGCCCAAAAATAGCTGCAAGTAGGGAAATACCAAGACAAACTTCACACTTACACTACTTTTGAAAACAAGATGTATATAGTTTGTTTAAAAAGGTAGAAAAAAGATAAGGCTTTGGCTACAAGATATTTAAACATGAGAGATCCACTATAGTAGTTTGAACAATAATAAAAAACGTGATAATGCTTAAAATATAAGCAATAGAAAATGTTTACCTTTGCAATGAAAGAAAGTATTTCCACAGACTACACGCAAGCTTACCAAGAAAGTAAGCAAATAAAACACTGGTAAAAAATACTTCAAAACATGTATTTCAAAAGATTCCACTACAAGAGGCTAGAAATGCTCCTTGGATATTTGACTCATGAGAAAGGGTCAGAATAGGCCTTTAAGAAAATAACCTTAAATTATGTCCTTGAACATTTCAAAATACTGGACAACAGTGTGGATGATGGAAAAAAGATTCTGGCTCCAAGTGCTCGCTCATTAGCACTCTGAACTTGAACCAGTTTCTGCAGGAGACTCAGTATTCCACTGCTGCATGGAAGTGGTTGGGGAGAAGTAGGAGGGATGCATACAGGCCTTACCACAGATCTATGAAGACCCTTGAGTCTCAGAATATGTACCAGTAGCATGAGAAGCAAATGAATCCTCTATGCTACACAGTATTACAACTTCTGGATACAGGACGCATAGCAGAAATATTTTTATGAGAAATTTGGAGAAGAGAAGCTACTGGAACTTTAAAAAATAAAACTCTTAATACTAAATTTAAGTACAGCATGGATGGGAAAAATTTTATCCAATTTTCAGCAAAATGCATATGCCTTACAAGGCATTATTTTAACTAACAGTGCACTTCTTGTTCATTATCATGAGATGAAATAGTTCAGACTACCAGTATAAACCCTGACAAAGGAGTTTAATCCTCATCAAGGAATCTTTCCCTGACCTCCCTCCCCCGCAGAAGACACGTTGAAATCTAATACATTTTTTCACCACCTCTAACTATTATGATCCTGTCTGTCTTTTTGGTATCACAAGGTGCACCTCCCATTAATTTCTCTGTTCACAGCACCTGATGAAAGAGCAAAAAACGCCAAGCACTCCCCCCATCCCTTTGAAGACACCAGGAATACAAAGAAGCATGCAATGAACAAAGATCTAGCCCACCTATGACAGAGCCCTACTGAAGACTAAGATCTGAGTGAGTTTTGAATTAGCTAGTTGTGCTGATACAAAAATTTATTTTAAAAAAATAAACAAAAGACATTGTCCCAAAGAAAGGTATAAAATTCATGGCCAAGCAATAAAGAGAAATGGAGACGTGGCAGATGGACAAGAGTTTAGAGCAATATCTGCTAAGGATAAGATGTTCATTGACTCTGATGACATTGACCACTGCTTTGGAAGTTCTCAGCTAGAACAAGTCATTTGTATCAAGTTATTTTTCTATTCATTCATCAGTTTAAAAATATTAAATATTTCATAATTATTTGCAGAACCATTCCTACAAATAATCTTTCATGATGGGATTATTGATGAGCCCTTCACCTTGACTATGTAAAGCAAAAATCGAGGATTGGCATTTAACTTGAATTGTACATTGTATTATTTTTTTATACTTATAAGCATAACCATTAAAATTTGAGTCTTCTGATTAAATACTCATCTGTATAAATTTATAATGAGATTTTGGCAAATATTCTCCATGTACATAAATCTCATGCTCTGTACAGACATTTTTCATACACTAAAATATTCATAGAAAGCAAATAAAAGAATGGGCTGAACTAAATGTTAAGCTTCTTTTTTAAATATTCCTTTATTCCAGTGACTGTGCACGAAAAGCTTTCTGAGGTATTTGCTTAGATTGATATTTTGCCAGCAAAGGCCAACGCCTACAGCATGATGGGACAGTAGCTCTATAATGATTGTGTATATATTCTGTACCATATCACAAAAGCCCATCCTTCTAGCTTATGGGTGGAGCCATACTGTTTTACCTGTGACATACTATGAAGCTTTGCAGTGACTATTACAGGTGATAATTGCATGAAGAAGGCTCAAAGCCAGTTACTATTCAAAAGAAACAGTGAAACAAGGTTTGTTTCTAATAAGAGCTCAAACCAGATAGCATGTGATCCTTTCGGATGCCTTGCAGAGAACTAGAGGTTCTGATTATTAGCAGGAGATGATTATGTCTTTCAACATGGTCACTGTGCAAACAAACAGATCCAATTTCCCCCCCTTTTTTTTTCCCCATAATGACAAACAAAATAGGCATCTATAAATACCCTTTTAAAATTTCCAGACTTGTACTGTACCTAGGAAAAAATTACAGACCTAAATATTTTCCCCTACATTATGTGAAACGTAGTTTACTTTGCCCTGTAAATTTCCTTATCACCAATCACATCATAACTGAATCTACTAAGCATTCTCCCTAACATCACGTGCAAAGAGACTGTCAGCTTCCCATCACTATGGACATAGATATGTAGAATGAAAATTGCATTTGATTTTTCTAATGGATGTAGGAGAACCTTTGCATCAGTGCTGTGACTGAAAGCTGTCCCAGTGTACACCTGACAATCCCACCACAGATTTTACTATGTTCTTATCCAAATCAAAAGAATCAGCCTTGAAATATCTCAGGTAAGATCCTTTTTTTTCTAAGAAAAAAACCTGCTAAAAAAAAAAAATCTGCTAAGCAGAGCCAGTCCTCCAAGCTATTGTCACCACACTCATCAGACAGATGCTGTTGTTGCAAAGCATTTGGGGAATATGGGCTGCATCATTTTTTTGACCAGCATAGGAACCCCCTGAATCCTTCTTCTTACATCTGTTTCACAGAGGGGCCTTTGCTCACCTGCTGCAGCTCATTCTACCATGTGTCTCACTAAAGCTGGTACTCAGTCCCACAGATACTAAGGATACACTTCCATACATATATTAGTATGTCAGGTAAACACCTACACACATACAGTGCTCTAGGAAGTCAGCAAGAGTTTAAGATGATGCTGGTATACAAATGAAAATACAGACAGACTTTTTTAAAACAACCTGCCCTTGCTCCTTACACCTTAGATTTAAGAGATTCTCTGTTCCTGCTGAAATCATTTCCATGGCAACTAATTTTCATGTCACAAATAGAAAGCAATGTAGGTTCAAGAGGTGAAAATCAGAGGCAGACTGAGATAAACTTTTAAGAAGCTAGAATCATATATCCATGCACCAGCAAAACCAGTGAATAAAGCAACAAACCTTGTCAGTTTAAACCAAGCATTTGTTATATCATCAAGTTTGCTGTAATATGGGATAGGATTTTATTAGCCAATAAGTGCAATCAGTAGTGTGACTATAATGTAAGAAGCAAACTTGCTACTGCCTGAATGTGAAACTTCTGGGCACAAACAGGGTAGCAAGGAGGTTTGTTTTCATGTAGAGGTTCAAAAATGGATGCAGCCCAGCAGAGAGCTGAGCCTCACCATCTGGTCTGTTTTGCTGCTATCACTAGGCAGGATGGTGACAATGCTTCTCACAGTATCTTAGCAAACATTTTCTCTGGCCACCAAAAAAGTATCCGGGAGTAACAACTTTTCCGTTGCCGAACGCTGCATGCCTAGAAGTGTAACATGCTGCAGTAACAGCAGCCTCTGTTCTAAAGAAAAACTATTTTCCTAATGGGTTACACTTGAGCAGTCTTGATACAGGGCACTGATTTATGGAGCTCTCTCTGCTGCAGGTTTAATTGTTCAGAGAAATTCTCCACCTAAAAACCAACAATGCTGAGGAAACCAGAATTACGTACCCCAAAATCCCTGAAGATAATAAAAACTAGACAAAGTCTGTGAGCAATCTGCTCTAACTGGACCTGTGATGAGCAGGAGAATTGATTGGAGCCCTCAGGGGGTTTCTTTCAAGACACACAGTTTTGTGATTCTATGAATTTCAGTGTGTTGGTGGCTCATTGAGCACAAATCCTATTTGCACACTGAGATGCCAGGCCAAAATGTCAGATACAGAGCTGAAACTCATTCCCACAGTGTTACATCAGCGCATCAACTATAAAATAGGGGTTTAGTAACAACTTCTATTCTAGAAACAATGACATACAGTTCTGTTATGTGATCTTTGTTGGCACTTCCCTACCTTAAGGAAATCATACATTATTTCACTTCAGGTCTTCATTAGACCATGGCCACTTTCCTGTGCATTACGTATTTGCTTCAGGTTTGTTTGGTGGTTTTTTGTGTTTTTTTTTTTTTTTTCATTTGGTTTGTTGTTTCTGTTTGTTTGTTTTTGGTTTTTTTTTATATGAGAAGGTCAGGAAGCTGCATGTGACCACATCTCCAGGGTAATACCACGTTTCTCAGAAATTCATCATGTTCAGATATTTCTGCCCCCTGTTATATAATGAGAATGAACTTTACAGAAACAGATCATCAGCAAACCTTAAATGGGTAACTGGAACAAAATGGCACATTGCAGTTGACCTCAAGGATTGCTGATGTAGCAAACAGGAATATCTCTCTGATGGAAGAACAAGGATTTTAAAAATTAAAGATTTTACTGCAAATCAGAAATAAAAATCATGAAGAATTTTAGCGGTACGTAATAAAGATTTCTTCGCATTTCCTTCCCGTGTAGTAGACAGCTCAAATGACTTCCCCATGGTATAACATGTTTAAGTCGCTCCTACTTCATTAAGCTGACATATTTAAATATCAATGGAACACTCTTCTGGCATACAGTCTAATTAAGCACTTGTGGGCCTCTTACCACAAGATTATTGTTTCAAATCACAGAATCATTTGGGAAAAAGCTTAGGGAGATAAGAGATTATGACTGACCAGAATCTATGCAAGAGAGAACTAAATCCTGAATTAGTTATATAAATCTAATTCCTAAGATTCAATGCTTCCTAAATTTCTTATGAGATCAGTATTAACTTACCACAAACTATAAGAGTCAATCTAAGAAAAATATTAGAGCTGCAGGGAAGAAAAGTTGGAAAACACAAGCTATAGTCTTTCTTCTCGTTCTGGATTGCCCACAGAAAGCAGAGGAAGACTGTCGTCTGGAAGCCCAGACTTTTTGTGCTCAATCTGCATATTTGTTCAATGAGATAATGTGCCACAAGGAAAAACATTAACCCCCCCACCCCTTTTTTTTTTTTACAAAAAAAATGAAAAAAACAGAAAACAAACCACAAAACCACAAAAAAAACCCCAAACAACACCCCCCACAAAACAAAACCACAAAAAAACCCACCACACAGGAAGAAGTGATCAGGCAGTCAGAATGCTTCCAGGTAGGTGAGGTCTGAGAGGTCCATTTTATCATCTGCTAGGGAGCTCATGATAGCATACAGTCCCTGTATGGACTACGCTTCAGACCTCTTAAAAAATAAGCCAAAAAACATGCAAAACCCCAAGTTAAATAATCCCCTAAAACTAACAAAGACACAAAACCCCAAACCCACAAAACCCCCAAAAGCTCAAAACAACAAATGTAGATTGCTTCAATCCACCCAGATAAAGTAATCTCACGCAAGTACAAACATCAGGAGCCAGCATAATGATCCACATCTGAGTCTAATATTTAATTTCTTCAGAAGTCAAGGTGGATTCTGTAGTAAGAGCTATGGCTTAGCCATTAAGTCACAGAAGCTGTGAGATCGCAGTATGCTCCGAGACAGAAGCATTTCTCAACTGTCACTACCAAAAAGTGTTTTCCTCTACCGTGTGTCTTTCTTTGTGAACCTGTCACACAAGAAAGCTGCTTGTGTGCAAAGACACAAGATCTGACTGAACACATGACCTAAGTGAATCCATTTAACTCCAAATTCAACATCTTTCTTACACACACAAAGACAAATCTAATGAAAAGCTGAATAGAAGTTAATTAAGATTTGGCAAGGGGAGGTTTTGGCAACTCAAATTTTAAAAATGCCTAGAGGAAGATATTAACTTTTCATTTTATCTCAAAGGGGTCTACTTTTCATTGTGGCATTCAGAGTAGTATGTTGGCACAAAATAAGGCAACGTAAGCTTACAGTCACATCACATCTATTTAAAGCATAATTACATGTAAACTTTGGAATAAAGTAAGTGGCACCATAGGAAGAGCAGGCACCGCGCACCTTTAGATATAGTACCAATTAAAGTCTAGGAAGAAAATGAAAAACAAGTCCAGTAGTAAACTGATTCACTCAGTACTGAGAAACTGGATTGAAAGTCTTTAATGTCCAAATAGCTGTGACCAAAACTCATTATGTGATGACAATCCTTAGTAAACAAACATAAATATCTCAGTTTTGATCTTACTCGAGAAAGTGACAAATCAGAGAGCATCTAAACAGCATCTTAAAATAGCTCACTTTCAAAGTTTGAGCAGAAATAAATTGGCAAAACATTTAGACAAACTACTTCTAAAATTTATTTTGACATCAAGATCATTGAACCTGATAATTCTCTTTAAATTAATTAAAAGCAAAATTAATAACATTAAAAAATGCACATAAACTTGGGTTGTTGAAATATTGTTGAATATTTCTGACTCATCTGCAGGAAAAATGAACTGCTAAAACCTGCTGCAAGTGGTAAAAATTTAAACCAAGGAAATATGCAAGTCTGGCCTTCAGTGTCACCTGAAAATCTAGTTGCTGAATTACTCATTTTTCAAATAAGTTGGGTCGTTTGGGGTTTTTTGGTTGGTTGGAGTTGTTTTGTTGATTTTTTTTTTTCGCATTGAGGGACAATTAGAGACAAAAGACAATTGCCTGCATTCAAATACCAGATGTAGTAATGGGTAATTGCTTTGTATCTGCTGCAAAGGACTATGCTGTAAACCAAGAAATTGAGTGTGTGGCAATGTGCCACCGCTGTACTTTTATCATGGGTAAAACTCAGTGCAGAGTCCACTTTACTCACTGTCTTATCATTAAAATTCTCATCCTGGATTACATCACTTTGGTAAATGAAGACAAATTACTACAAATTCATAACTGATAATGTAAGAGGAAATAAAAAGCATTTTTACAAATAATTAATAACAAATGTGGCACTTAGGGACATGGTCTAGAGGTCAGGGAGATGTTGGGATGAAGGTTGGACTTGACAATCCTAGAGGTTTTTTCCAACCTAAACAATTCTATGATTATTATTGCTCTTATGTATTTGTTCTAATGGCTATGACATTTAGCAAAATACGGGAAACTGGTTGGTGCACAAACTCTAACTGCACATTCTGCTAGTTGGGAGACCTTGGTTTAAATTCCAACACTTTGTTCACCTCCTTTGGTTCATTATAACCTGTACACTGAATCAAATGCACAAAAGCCCTAGAGTCATAACCACACTCTGCTTTTCTTGTTGTTGTGCCCATGACCCTAACAGCAGTGAGAATAACCTCTGGTACAAACATCTATTATGTGTATTCTGTGTGCTTTAAATAGTCTCTTGACCAGTCAATAAATCATACTCGACACAGAGGAGAAATAAAATGCAGAGGAAACCTACAGAAATACCAGACCTTCATCTTTAGAGGCTGACAATGAGCTGGATTCAGCTGGATACTTCCACACAGGTCAATTAATATGTAAAACCAGGGTGGTTGAACCAAGTGAAAGGTCAGATGTCCTTGGGAAGGAGATGATAATGAAAGAGGGCAAAAAGAAAAA
>VZZY01022026.1:45464-72234 GCA_013400335.1 Eurystomus gularis | reverse complement strand
AAGGAAGCCAGGTGAAAGACATCTAAATGTCACTGGAAAGCAGAATGCAACAAGCTTAGTACGCAAGGTAAGGGGTAATCCTGGCACTGCATTCTGAGACCTCTTGTGGTAAATTTCAGCACAGCAAATATAAATTTGCTTAAAGATATAACCTGCAAGGGAATTAAACAGTTTAAGAACACCACCAGTGGCCTCGAGCTGTTGTAGTCACAAAAACTAGTTTAGCAGAACAATACATTCTCACACCCTGTCCTTCAATGACGATTGTTTTATCCTCCCTTAAGAATGAAGCGATCAAAGAATTGAGATCTTACAATAGACAAAGTTCTTAAATGAATGCCTTAATTGCATCACAGACTAAATATCATAATGTCAGCAGTCAGTAGACAGTCTTACGAGTTTTGTGAGACCTTAATATGGTCTGCCTAGAGAGCAACATTTCTCATTCATTATTTGTTGACAATTTGTCTGAAAAAGCTGTAGCAAACAGCTTTTAGCAAATTTATAGCTTGGTAACCCAACCAGCTTCTGACCTGCAAAGTCTTGAGATCATCTACAACTTGGATGGGCACTGATACCGGCACTGGAAAAAAAGGTGTCACCTCCTAGGAGGTAAGTTAAAAGATGGTACTCCTGTAAAATGAGATGGAACAAATAGAAAAAGCCCTAAGCTACTAAAAGGGCATGAAAAGCTCACCAGAAGAATTATGCTATGAGCTAAAACAGGTCAAAGGAGCATAAACTGTCTCCTCAGAAGGTACTAAAGCAAGGCTTTCAGACTTTTCAAAAAATTGAGGCATGATCTGTGAATGAAGACAAAACTCAGTCAATCGGAAGACAAAAATGGCAAAAGAAAACTCTTGTTGATAAACAGCTACAAACAAGCCAAACTGAATTTGTAAATTAGGCAGGATACTGATTTCTTTTATTAATGGAAATTGAGCTTATGAGAAACCAAGGCATCTTCCACTACAAACTGGGTGACAAAAGGATATGCATGTGTCATGTATAGCTCCATGTCTTGCAGCAAGATGAAAAAAAATAAAAATCAGGTGAAACAATAGTTACAACATAATACATACAATAAGTATAAAAATAAATCCAGATTCAAGAACACGTATCACTGTCAACCTAGACAGAAAAAAAAACATTCCTGAAATATGAAAACCACACATGCAATTTATTTCAGATACTTCCATACATTTTTTTCTGCATTTATTTTTACATTTATATATGCCTATTAGTATACTGGCTGCTCTACCATGTGTTCTTCTATATTGGGGTAAATGCTCCCATATTCAGTTTACCTGAACAGCTGTAGTTAGGATACTTCATCTTCCTTTAATATAAAGGCTAAAAAAAAAGCAAGCTTTTAATCTAAAGGCAATACATAACTAAAAACTCTTCAAAACACAAACATTAAACAATTATTATTGCAGACTAGTAAGCAGGGATTTTTCTACTACAGTACCCCTGACTAGTGCTATAGAAGACACCATATCTTCTGCAGAATTTTTAAGTAATTCTCTAGACTTTACAATAAGGGAGTCTATGTCAGTTTGGGTCTACAGACTTTTTAGTGCAGTCATCCTGGAGACTTGTTTTTGTTGGCTTTTTTTGCTTTGGTGGGGGTTTTGTTGGGTTTGGCAATGGGAAGGAAGGGTTGCTTTTGGGTTTTTGTGGGGTTTTTTTGTGATGTTGTTTGGGTTCTTTATTCTTTTACGTACATCAAGATGATTTCTTCATGAGCCTCTGACACACAACCCAATATAAAGAAATTCAGGCTGGAATTAATTTTCAAGTACAGTAATTTGTATTAAGGTGGTTTCTTTCTCTCCAGATGTACAGCATTTGCCATCAACTAGGTAACTCCATGTTGCCCTCGGTGCATGGCTTGCAATTGTAACTAGGAAAGGAGGAAGTCTTTTGCCTAACACAAGCAAACAAGAAGAGTTTCTGTTTTGCTGTATTTGATATCCAGAAGCAATAGCCAGACTCTCACACCTTGTTACTCTCAACTTGTAACTCTAAGTAGGCAAGCTACACAAAGAGTTTGGATTTGAACTATGGATCTCTCTCATCTTATTAGAGTGATACCTGTTCTTATTTGGCATCTGGTGCCTTTTTGTTGGTATTTGTCAGGAGAGTTTTTGAGTGGTGAAGGAGCAGACTGGTTTATCACTCTGTGTGAACACTGGACATTAGACAAAGTCAACTAACACATCCACCCCCCAAAAATGGATCAAATAATGTAAATGATACAGGGTTTAGAAGCAAGAGAAGACATTTTTAGAGACTATACTGAGCGTTATGTAGATTGCCGCAGTAACATTTTTATGCTGTCCTTTATTAGAGTGTTTCAATGCACTTAAATTAAGGAAACACCTCCCTGCTTATCACTGTTGCAACTCAGCCAGGTAAGTGGCTAAGTTAAGCATAAACCTAGCCATAAGCAGTGGCCACATAGAACAGCTATTCACCAGCATACCCTATACATGTATTATCTCCTGTCCGTCTGCTCCTGCACCAGTTCAGGACCACATGACTGTGATTCCCTTGATTTTTATTGGAGGATGTTTGCTGCTTTAGAGATGTCCTTCCCCAATACATGCTCCAACAGCAACAGTCACAAGCAATTTTCTTTGACAGAACATGTTGTTAGCTGCAAAATCCTAATTGAAAACATACCTGCCCTACTCTCTAATTCTCCAGATGTGTAGAAGTTACTCTGTATTTCCTTTTCAGCACTCAAGTTTCCTACATGCATTCTCTAAACCAACAAGGTTTGCTTGAAAAACAGAGAATGTGACATACGAGTCTCCTGCAGGGCTGCATCCACTAAGTGTTCCAAGGCCACTGGAAGGAGACAGGCAGCAGCCCAGCCATTTTCACCTACATTTCTTCATAGCTCCATAGCGTTTGGGCAGTGGGAACAGTCTGCCACAGCGACTGCTGCTTCCCACGCACCATAAGAGCTCACTTTCCTCCTGAGGTCCTAGACAAGAAGATTATACCTAACATTTCACAGAATGATATAAATATAGGGGTATGGAGATAACTCAAGGGCTCCTGAGACTGGAGCATAAGAAAAATAAAACCATTCCTTTGCTGTAGGTACAAATGAGCTTTTTCATACAAAATAGACTAGCAACACAGAGATTATATATCAACCAGATGGGTAGGGAACAGGGAGAACTTGGGGAGAAAAGGCCATATAATGTCAAATTGCATTGCCATTCTTAAGTTCCTTCTCCTTTCTGACTTTTCCGTCTATTTTTAAATACATATTTTTATTAGCTGGTAAGGTCATGCTACAGCTCACATAAAACTTGTATAACTTGCAAACAAGGACACAGTGCCTGCTGCTTCACAAACTGAAGGTTAATTGGGACTGAGGTGAAGCAATGTGACACCGCTAATACAGAGTTTTGGGGGTTTTTTATTCTTTGATGCTCATGCAAAAAGACCCCAGAGGCACCAAAATTACAGTTATGGCACTACAAGTATGAAGGATTTTATACAGAATATCATCATAACCTGCTTTTTCTTCATAAACTTAGCTTAGGAGTGCTAACCTATAGATACACACATCACCTTTTACTGGAAAATATGAAAAAAAAAAAAGGAACCAGAGGAAAAAAAAAAAAAAAAGGCAGCATTGCCAGAGTGTAGCCAAAAAAAGAGAAAATGTTGCAGATTTTTTCTTTAATTAGTCCCATTAATTCTGAAAACTCTATTTCAGCAAGTAGTAAAGCCAAAAATTACTATCTGAGGTTTAAACAGAGAAAATGCACCAAACCAGAGCAGGCACAAAGCAGCAGAATCACAAAGAACTCAGGGCTGGTATCTGACAGCAAATACAAAGGTACGATCAGCTCTTTCTGTAGCACAAGCAGCAATTTAGGGTGTTACAGGAGCTTCTGGCAGCCTGAAAGCATCCTTCTGGCACATGCATACTTAGTATATGTTGGAGGACTTTGTTGAATGACACAGTCCCTGGTTCAGACCTTTCTGACCCTGGTGGGCACAGGCATGCATGTAGTCTCCACCTGGGCAGGAGCTTCTAACTCTTGTTTCCCCAAAAGAAAGTAGTTTGCATGCATCAAAACCTTTTAGAACTGAACAAACAGGTAGGAAGCTGGTGGACACACACTGTATGTTCTGCAAATCTGCACTGCTGCTCTGGACCAAAACATTGATAACAGTGTAGCCTTGGGCAACTGGAGCTGAACGTCACAGCCAGCCTGTTCTCCATGGTCTGTCTCAAGGACAGAATTGCTCTGTCCTTGATAGCACACATAAATGAGAATGGCTAAGAGGGCTTTTCTCATCATATTCTGAAAAAATCCACCTTTTCAACAATAGCTATTTATACTGTATTTCTCCCCAGTGAAGTTAATGGCTTCTTACTTATATCTTTATCTATATTACTGAAGGAACTATGTGAATGAAAGTCACCCTACATCAGCATAACACACAAAACTGTGGCTGGATAAACAGTGCAACTCTCCAACCCATAGTATCATAATTTCTGATACTTTGCTGCTAACGTTATGGCTCCACAAACTTCTGCATCAAGCCTAGATAGACTTTAAGCACTTTTTTACACGATACTGAGGAGACTAGAAACTTAAAACAGCATCCAAAGATTTTCCAAAACTCCCAAAGAGCCACTGTATTTTTTATCACTGGCAAAAGGCAAGAAGACCTAAGTCATTCTCTCAGCTGCCCAGTTCACTTACAGATAAAATAATGGAAATAGTATAAGTTTTTTCCCTTCCAATACCATTTCTCAAACTTTTCTTTTTGACTAATGTATTAGGGTACAGGGGAGTAAAGAGGGGCTGGTTTAAACTCAAGTAGCTTTGAGAGACTACATTGCCTGTGACACAGACGCTATTGAAAGTGTGCCCTTGTACCACTGCAAGCTGGTAATAGGGTGGTCTGCTCAGCTGAAACAATGGCTCACAAAGTGATTTCACAGCAGGTAGGATGTTACTCTGTATCACTAACATAACACATACACCCATTCAGAGTCATTTGGGGATCCAACTGACTGCTGAAACAATGGCAGCTTGCCAAGATGAAAAACACTGTATAAATCACGATTTCAACACCAGGTACCATTCGGTCATTTAGTTACACTAAATCCCATTATTTACTTTATATGAGCAACGGAGCACTTGGGAAGGGCCTGCTGCATGACTTCCAAGGTAGAATAGCAAAGGAAAAACAACAGAAAGAGGACAGCAATCACTATTGACTTTTCCTCTCCTGCCCCTGCAAATTCACAAGGGTCAATACCTTGCTTAATATGGGTTGTTTTAAAAACGAATCTACAATCAGACAAAAAAAGACTAGGAAACAATTTTGTTTAAGGATCACTGGCCTGTATTCCTGATTCTGAAAGAAAAATATTTTGATATAATTCAGTAATCAAAAGAGCAAACAAGGACATATGCCATGTAAAGTAAGAGAGGAAACAAAGCATTTGAAGAAAAGTGATATGTTGTAGGTATATTTCACTTCTGGGTTACTCTTTTTTTCTCTCACCTACCCCAAGACAAATGTTTGATATAAAAAGCAAAGTATATGCTTCACCAAGACAATTCTTTTCTGCTAGCTTTTCTATTAGTAGCATCTATATGACTTATGCCAAGTTCGGATTTACAGTAACACTGAAGAGGATCCATGGGAAAATCTTACCCATTGTATTAATTGATCAGGTCAAAGTATTAAAACAATTTTTCCAGAGTGCTTCAGGGAGGCCTCTGGTAGGAAATGAAATTTTTGGCCACTAGACTAGTATTAACAGTGCTGAATCAATTACACCTTCATATTTCTGATTTCCTGCTGCTGCCAGAAGCCATCCTCAAAACAAAATCTGTGACAAAGTAATACAGTTTTATAATTAATATGTTTCCCCAGAATTCCAGGTTAGAATTCAACCATTCTATATTCCTGTCACCTTTGCTACCTTAAGTCAGTCTAGCGTAATAACAACATATGCATTTAAAGTGGTATCTGTCAACTTTCATCTCTCAGAAGCAGAAGAACTTGTTGGTTTGCTGCAGCCTCACCTCAAATCAAGGATATGATGTCCTTCTAGGGGACAAAGTATAGTCATTACATAACTTCAGCTTGAAGGCTTTCTCATCCCTAATCCTTTCACTGTAAAACAGAGTGAATGAAAGCTCAAGAGCTGAGCTGAAAACATTTGCAAGGCCCTCTAATACATGGAAGCAGCAATGACTGTTTCTAGAGCATAAATACAATGTCAGTGACTGAAACAAACTTCTGATGCAGAAATGCTTAAGGTTTGGAGCATACTGTAGCAGCAATGTGCAAATATAGCAACACAGGAAAAGACAGTCCTCATTCTGGAGGCCTTACAAACTGAAGTGAAAAAGTTGAAGTTACTAGCCAAAGGACACACACAGTCAGTGTAAAATTCAGTGTTCTCAGTCAGTGCCCAGTTTAGTTTACCGCTTTGTCAGAAAAACACTCAAGACTGCTCCACCAAAATCTATGCAATGGGACTGTCTGATTCTACACAGAAGCCTTTGCTTTGAGGATAATTGCAGAATTGCTTTGTTTTGTCTTCCTATGTAAATCTGCCATATGGGTCTCAGCTACAATAATGAGAGAAAAAGTTGAGGAGTTTGATAATTCTTGGGTTTAGAAAGAGATTATGGTCTGGCAGCTGGCAAGTATGAAGCAGAAAAATTCAATCTAGCATGCCCAGCTGCACTGTGGAAGTAGGATGAGCCAAAACAGACTCTCTGCAGACAGGGAAAGCTTGCTCAAGTATTGCCAAAAGTGCTCAGGTACAGAATATCACGTAAGATTAACAAAAAGGAACAGGAAAATTGAAAAGGCTTTTTAAAAAGGTGGAAGCAAGTTGAGACATAAAAAAAGCACAATAATGACTAGTGTAAACAAAATATGGAGACATAAAAGAAGATTCTCTTTGTAAGGAAATTATCTCTTTGTATGACTATGGATAGTCATTAGAAATTCATTAGAGTCTGAGAGAGAATACACTCCATTGCTTTACTGTCTAAGCAATCTTCATAATTGCGCACACTGTACAGTGCTCATAGTATAACTCTTTTTGAGTAGTGATATCTAAGAGTTTCAGTGAGGTAAAGCTCCAGAAAGGAAACGATACCTTTTATTCCTCAAAAATCCAGCATTTTACGAGAGCCGACAACAAATCAGCAAACTAAACACAAGAGGCCTAGTATAAGGACATAAAATCAAGATGGGAAGACATAAAAGACCATGATGATGACCATGTTGAGACTGTACTTTTTTTATAAGTAAATGAAAATAAATATATTTAGATATACTTTAATATATTACATTAAAATATATGCTTATGTAGACACACTTACATGTACATATACTAATTGAACTGGTATTTTACTTTATTCTAGTCCCATACAGCTGTAATGGCCATGATGCCTGTGCAGTCAATCCTAAATTACAATACACCAAACCCAGTAAAATTAGATTCTCATTCTGTAAATAATGACCCAAGCCCTGAATTCACTTAAATTGGGCCACATAATACAAACAGGGAACAAAAAGCGTCACACAAACAGCAGCATCTTCATTTATTACCAAGATATTCAGTAATAGAAAATGAGAGTTCTTGACCCATTGCCAACCTGGTTGTTAATTTAAAACAGAGAAAAGAGTTTCCACCACCTGTAGATCTAGGTATGGAGCAAGTATCAATATTCATGCAAAGTAAGGTAGCTAGCTTAGTTGCAAAAACTTTTTCTCGACATACTACAAATCTGTAGAAGAATCCAACCCAAACTTTGTTTTCACTGAGTCTTGTATGCTTCTTCATTTCTTAATTGTTAACTGGGATTCTGTGTTCTACTCTGTTTATTACAGGGTATCATTCAATGACCCTATGCTTGCCGAGTTCCAGGCAGAAAAATTGAAAGGCCCAACAGGACCTCAAGCTACTGGGAAATTTTTTGGCTTGTGACAGTTGTTAGTGCCACTTCAAACAAAAAACCCACCAAAACAACAAAAAACCAAACCAAAACAAACAAACCACCAAAAATTTAAAATTCATTTCAATTTATCATTAAATGATTGCTGCAACAGGAAGCAATGAAGTACCTCTGAAAAGGCTGCTATGATGATATTTCTGGTTACACTCAGAGAAGATTGATCTTTAAACTTCCAAATGAATTCCACTACCAGAAACAGCTTGATAAAAACCCTGTAACTTTTGCTTACTGGGAAGAAGCCAATCCTTCAGCTGGTACAAAGTCTCTACATTACTAGTCTGAGCTAATAATGTGAAGTTGCTAATATGTTTATTTGTATTGATATACATTTGCATTGTACCTATGCCTATCACTGTTGTGATGCAACTGCACATGCTCCACCTGAAAATACCACTACTATTGTGCAATTATTGGTGTGTCCCTATAAATTAGGACCCTTTAGTGGAAGATATTTCCCCTATAAAGTCAGCTCATGGCTTCATGAATGGTCATATGGGTTTTCACAGCAAACAAGTTCATAACTTTAAAGAGAAGGGTATGTATACAGATATATGTATTTGAATATGCTAATAAATATTCAAACACATACAGATATACACAAAGGCATATCACATACCCACAGATGACAAAAAGGATTGGAAAGATGCAAAAAAAGCACCCCTTTTCACTGATTTCTTTTCTTTTTTTCAAATTGCTTTTTTTTTTTGAGTTCTCTTTAAAAAGGCCATTGCCATATTCATTTACGTGTTTGAACTAATTCCTGCTGACAGAATTGGATCCTCTTTTCTCATCCTTGTATAAGTAATTTCTGAAACATTACTACTGATAGTGTACTTCACTGACTTTCTCACTCCAAATTATTAACCACAGCTGTTCACCTATGATCCAAATCGTTACATGTTTGCCCAAATTGAAAATGGAATTTTAGGCTATAGAAATTTGACTCCAGAATATGTTCTTGCCTTAAGCAACCACATAGACATATGAAAAATCAGCCTTTGGGTGCATTGCACACTCAGGGCTCAGGAACTCTGGTATTTTGCACAAGTCATAAGGTTAAACAAAAAGTAATTATTTCTTTTCATGGGCTGCCCTAAATGAAAAAAAAAAAGCTGTACCTCCTTGAAGATTTCAGTAAATTCCTGGCCCCTTAAAGAATTGGTAATTTGGTTGAAATAAAGACATTTCCTTCCCTGCTGCTGCTTTGGAAATGGTAAAGCTGACTTATTGCCCCTTGCTTAACACAGGGACCACAGAATAACCCTTGCCCTAAAATGAACAGTATTCTTAAATGTATCTCATACCTATGAGGGTAGATACACAAAACCTTAACAAGTAATACACCTGTAAAATAAAACAAATACATCTCTTAACTTTACAGACACCTCACTAAATTGAAAAAATGAGCTGAAAAACCTTCTTTGATAAAATTATCAGTAATTGCTCTATCTGCTGCTCTTTGTGGATGAGTTTCATTTTGTTGTAGAAGAATCCATTAAACTTACAGGAGAGAAGTGCTGGTTCATTAAACAGCTAAGGAGGTGACAATACTGCATTGGAGCTTCTTCCAAAGCACATTTGTGTGCCTGTTAAATTGATCTACAGAAAATACTGTTGTCAAAGCAAAATAGCAATCACTATATAAAGGAGAACAACAAACAAGAAGAAATTCTAAGACTTCTAACAACCTTCTGGAAGTGCAAGTAACATTCTTCATCTCCAGAACACTGGCCTGGGAAAGATGTCTGCCTGGGCTTAGCTGCTGTTGGGTTTCAATTGCTTTGCTTGCAAATACAACCCTGACAGAAGAGAAGAATATTCAGTAGTGAAGACACACTTCGTGAAATTTACAAAATTATTTCCCCTAATGGATCTCTGTTTATTCAACATAATATAGGGAAGAGAAAAACCATAGTTTGTAAACTTTTAAAAACTCATGTAAAGGAATTTCTCAAGTGAGCTTGCTCAAGTCTCTGAGGACTAAGCTTTCTCATCACAGGGACCGAGTTGTTTTGTGGGAAGCATCCAGGTGCAGGCAGAAAGAATGCAAAATCAGTTCTGATGGCACACCTGAAATAGAAGTCTCTGGTTATGTTACAGTACTCCAACTCCACAGATACGCCACATTCCCTACTATTTCCTGGCTGGAATGGTATAAGTGAGAGAGATCACATTACTCATCAAAGGGTCTTTTCTACATAATGGTTTCTGGAAGCATTAACAGTTATTATTTCTCTGCAGGTTTATTTCGTTTGTTCCCTCTACCTGCCATCAGAAAATTCCAAGGCAAGGAGTAGCTTGCTTAAATTTGGAATTCGCTCAACTAGCTCCTTTCTGCTGTCGTTGGACTACAGCAACAAGAGAAATGTGACAGAAGCCCACTGGGTTCACTAGGGCTATTCCATCTTGTGTGCCAGCTGCAGAACATATGAAGCAAACCATGGATTTCCCTAGAAGTAAATGCTGATAGCATTACACTGTTTAACTGTGGGTTTCTCAACAATAAGGTTAGTACATACTGCATAACTTCTTTGTAAACATATGTTACAACCGTCTCAGCAACGGGGTATTGGGATAGGGACAATTTCTTATGTCCTTAGCACTTTAGTCACAAAAAATTTTTTTTAGAGTTCATGTAATATTACAGCAGTCTTTACTCCCAAAACTTTTATTGTTGCACTTGCTTCTAAAAAAAATTAAAAATTTGAAAAGCTCATGCCTTTTTGTGACAGTGAACAGCTTACAAGAATCTAGTGACCTAATTCACTTTCATGACAGATGCCAAGCACCTGTATTTGCTCTAGAAAACTGTGGGAGCTACAGAAAAGTAGTTTTTCTGAAAAAAATTGGCCTCTGCACAATGCAATAGCTGCTCTAGTAATGCCAAGTGACACTAAACCCCAATGAATTAGGTGCTCATAGAGTCTTCTCTATGCAGGTGGATCAGCAGGAGGTAAAGAAGCCCTCCAACAGTTCTTGTACTATTGATTCTCCCCATTAGTTACAGCTACTTACACATTTCAGCTTCCAGTTCTATAAATCATATTAAAGCCAACATGTAAATGGAAGTGTTTGTTTAAGCGTCTTTCTACAAAGATGAAATTAAAAATTCTCCAAAAAAAAATAAATTACAAAGTCTCTAATCCTCACCACGAACCTAAGGTTAGTATAAAAGCTTAGTTAAACACATGCAGTAATTTTCTTAATCAGTCAGCACTTCAGAAAGACAGATGCTTCTGTTTATGTTGGTCTATTATCAAGTCCTTTGGTGTCTGAATAATTCTTACGCCTATCCTGAAACTTCATTAACATAAATTTCTTCTGTATTATTCTGCCTTCCGTGACAGATAGTACAAGCATTTTTTTTTTGGTTTGTTAGCTTATCCTTCTTGGCCTTCAGAATCACAGTATTTTGTGCATTTCCTGCATCTTTTATTCAACTGTAGTGGTCGAAAATTAGGAATAATTACACCATGTGTGTGAAAATCAAAAGCTTTATAAGAACTAATTCAACAGTCTTGAAATTCCTGCAGGAAACCCATCGCTGTAACTGGTTTTTATTCAACATATGTTGTCTGTTAGTCAGAGCTTTCTATAGCGACTCATGCAAATTGAATGTAAATTACAGAATCACCAACTGGTTGAGGTTGGAAGGGACCTCAGTAGGTCATCTGGTCCAACATTCCACTCAAGCAGGGGTCCTAAAGCTCATTGCACAGGACCATGTTCAGATGGCTTTAAATATTTCCAAGCATGGAGACTCCACCACCTGGCTGGGCAACTTGTAAAGATAACAGAACACTGGCACAGTGAAGTGTTTCCTGATGTTCAGACAAAACCTCAGTCCATACCCATTGCCTTTGATCCCGTCACTGGGCACCACTGAAAAGAGTCTGGCTCTACCCTCTTTGCACCTTCCCTTCAGGTATTTATACACACTATGAGATTTCCCCCTCAAGCCTCCTCTTCTCCAGGCCAAGCAGCTCCATCTCTCTCAGCCTTTCTTCATAGGAAAGATGCTCCAGTCCCTTAATAATCTTTGTGGCCCTTCCTTGTGCTCTCTCCAGTATGTCCACATCTCTTATACTAAGGAGCCCAGTACTGGACAAAGCACTCCACATGTGGCCCCACCAGTGCGGTGTAAAGGGGAAGGATCATCTCCCTTGACCTATTGCAGCCCAGAATACTATTAGCAGTGTGAAGGGGAAATCAGCTGAACACTATTAGGCTTGTCATGTATCTTTAAGTTACATAATACTAGAACAGCTGGGACAGAAACATGAAAGCTCCAACTCTAAAATTATGTTGTTAATTTCATCTATATTGCTTAACAGCAAAACCCTTGAGAAGAGTGAAACAAGTCAGATCTTGTTCCATACTGTGTAGATTCTATAGGTATTAGCTTTCATATTTATAGTCGTATCTGGTTAAACTAATTACCCCAAATCTCCAGTACTGGTTCACCAAAAGATTGGGGACTAAGTTTATTTTTTATTTGCATTTCTGTTGAAGTTGATGGGCACCAGAGAGACCAAGATATCATTGTATTGGCTTCATGCAGACATAAGAAAGGCTTCCCTCAGTATCCTTAAATGCTTTTCATAGAAAATAGCATTGTGACAGTCAAAAACTAAACAAGATTTTAGGAACCTCCATGGTGATAGGAATGATTTATTTTGACTATGATCTCTTCAGCAAAAGGATGTTGAATACCATCCTTTCCATCTCTTACTGAGTCTTTCTACAGTGTCCTAGTACAAGAGTGAATAAAATAAAAAGTTTCATTATGAAAGAAGTTTTAATCTTGAAAGGAAAATACTTTTGTTTTCCACATCCCCTGTTCTTTTTGGTTTGATTTCACTTCCTAAAAATACAACCCACGACCACTCCTCGTAAGTGAAGCAGTAAATTAAGAGAGATGTGTAAAATTTCACTGAGTCTAGAATTAGTCAAAGTATACTGGTCTACTTCCAGTTTGGACAACCCCCTCATGAAGATATCAGCTCACAGTACCTCTGTTTTAGCAACTCAGTGGGCATCCAGCAGGCGAGCCATTTTTTTCCCTTCCATTGAGTGCTTATTTAAGAAATATGAATAACAACAATAGAACTCCAATCCATTTCTGCCTATTCAATCATGAGTAGAGTTAAATAAATATACAGTGGAGTCACTATGGTGCATACAAGCAAGATTACAAAATGCAAGGCTGATACCAGCCTTCCTTGACCGGTATTTCTGAAGTGCCTCAACACAAATAAACCTAGAGAAATGCTTTCCAAGCACCCTGAAGCCAAGTACTTTTTTCTACTAATAGATTATCACAACCCAAAACATGGGCTTTATAGCTCAACAAATTAGCCACTAGCAACATTAATCTGGTGTCTAAAGAGCTTGCAAGTCTTGTTGCACTAAAGCAGGCTTATGTAACAAGTAATTCTTGATTTATCTGTTAATTCTTACAGCTATTGCAGTCAAGTATGAACAAGTGGGTGTTCTGGGGCCAAAACTTAACTAAATCATCTCTGTTTTCCCTTTCACCTTTCAATGAACTCTAAATACACCCATCACTAGCCTACTTCACAGCCCCTACCGCGCACAGCTGTCTTCCACAAGATAACAAATGGTTATTGAAACAGTTAAGCTTATGGTCTAATGAGTATATTAAATATGTTAGTTGCATTCTGTTTTAGAAGCTAATACAAACTTATATGTGTCTGTCAACAACCATTATAACATCATAATACATTTCTAAATTCACAATATAGTAAATTCTAAAATCTTCTTGTTTAAAAGGCAGTATAAGCATGTAAGACATTGTTACATGGCTCGCCATCCTTCAGTTTCCACCACTGCCTAGTATTGCC
The DNA here is from genome assembly GCA_013400335.1 of Eurystomus gularis. Classification (NCBI taxonomy): domain Eukaryota; kingdom Metazoa; phylum Chordata; class Aves; order Coraciiformes; family Coraciidae; genus Eurystomus; species Eurystomus gularis. Next base: position 58,337 of record VZZY01022026.1, on the reverse strand, counting down.
TTCTGTATATCTCTAGGTACAGTACAGAAAATACGAGAAGCAAATTCCTCCCAGCTTTCAGTGTTAAAAACTAATTCACATTAAAATATGACACTGACTTGTAGTGGAATAAGCCAGGTGAAACTAACTGCTCTAGCCAAAACTTTGACAGACAGCTTCAGTTAGCCTACTTATCCTCCATGTGGAAGGTGTAATCCCAACTGCATCCCTAAAATGTTTTCTTCTTCCTTCTCTACATCAGCATTACTAAGACAACAACCCATTCAGAAGTTCACTGTGAAACAACATGCTGAAGACAGATAAGGATAGGGAAAATGCATTTCTTGCCTGCATTTCTACTGCTCTGCTCCTTCCCACAATGCTGGCAGTGCAGGATAACTAGTGTTGTAGTTCTAAAGCTCAGGCAGAGGACAGTAACTGGCACACGACTTTGGGTCACCAGCAAAATTCTGCCCCAGCTTGCAACAGCTGACCAGAAGAGGAGATGACACAGATGCACTCTGGGAACACAGCATCATGCTAGGTTAAAGGGACCACATTGCATCACCCCATTGATACCTGAGCTCTACAGAACACAAAGAACTCTCCTTTTGGAAAGCTATTAGGAGTGTTGTATATTTATTGTGCTGCATGTAAATGGCTAAGGGATCCTGTTTTACTGGTTTTTGTCTTGATATCCCATTGTATTTCTTTCAGGTATAGATTTTCACCCTTTGATTTACTTTTTGTGAGCTGCTTTCACCCTTGGCTTAACTATACCATACATAGCTTCAGATTTTCAGCCAAGACTGAAAAATATATTTAATATTTTATCAGCGGGAATGTGATCAGCATGTATTGTTCTAGAGGATGAACGGTTATGGAAAAAAGCTACTACCAGCTTTTATGCCCTCTATCCTAAGAGCCCTTGTCATTCATGTATTCTAGAACTACAAATGCAAGCAAGTGCTTTAGACTGCATTAATGTAACACTACTCTTCAGGTCACACTGCTGCTGCTGCTGTAACCACACTATGCTGTAGAATCTTTTTGCCCTCCTCTGTTTATACTGTAAGCTATATTTTTCTCACAAAGACTTCTTCCCTAGATGAATCCTCTATGCTAGGCCTTATCAAGACTGTTCACACTCCATAAAGCTATTTTTTCACAAGTCAATGGAACAAACTCAACTATGTCTATAGCCCTGCTCTTTTTCTGCAGAGCTGTGTAAAAGAGTAACCCCCTCACTATTTCAAACCAAACCCCTTCTCCCACATATCTTCTTTTTATTCCAGAGGCCTGAGCCTGATTTGGTCAACAAGACCCAGATGGAGTTACTCTGCCTCCACTAATCACTTTGAGACCTCTGCAGATCTAACAGAAGCAACAAGTCCTCTGGGCTTGGCATCTCCAAGACAACAGGAAAGTAAGGAACAACAGGTCCTGGAGAAACGAGTATCCTCCCCACTTACAGCCCAACTTGCTTTAAGAGGCTGCATTGTCCCAGGGCTGTTTGTTTTGAAGATCTGTTGATAAATCCTCCTACCTTTGATGATTTGATTAGACCTTGTCTCATCTCTTTTGCTCTGGCTTTACCTATTTCACCCTGCCTCAGCACAGTCAGATCACCCAGGAGCTTGTATTTGGCAAGATCAGCAAGGCTTCTCCTTCTGATAGAAAGGAGATCCTGTCAAAAAGGGAGATGTCACCAGTCCCATAACAGCCCTAAGGAATATACAAGCCTTTTAATTTTTGCTGTATTTTTACTGTATCAAATAACCTTTCCTGCCAAGATCTTTCCTTTGCAGGAGAAAATAAAAACAAAACAAAAAAACCAACCCCAAACAAACACACAAAAGCTCCTAGTATATAAACTGTATTCTGTATAAACTGCAACACATGTAAATGTATACTACAGCTCAGAGATCAGAGGTTGGTGCAAGTAATTCTGACAAAGCCTGCCTAGAGTTCATTTCCCCCTCCAATCGTTCTCTGCCTTTTTGCCTGCAACTGTCTTCCCTCAAAGACATATATAAAGCTGTCAACGATTTGAGCACCAGTGAGCTATGACATCTTATCATGGCTATCACTGTGACATACGGAGGGACATCCACCTCACCTAATGCAAAGCAGTGTAGATCCTATGGCATAGCTCACCACAGTAGAATCCCTCTGAGGTTAGTGAGAAGAAACAGGCTTTTTCATATGATTCATTAAGGACTTCAAGATAGTAAATTATATATCCTAAAAATGACCCATTTCTCTTCCAGAACAGGCACCATCTCTTTTTGTTCTCCTTTGTACCACACCAGGCACAACAGGGCTTTTTGACACAGTGGTCATAAATAATAATGATGAACAGTGTCAGCTACAGTAACAAGTAAGCAGCAACTAGCCATACTAACAAGCTGGCTACGAATACCACTAAATCAGAAGACCACTTTTGTGGCAACGAGTCAAAACTAACTAGGTGTCCCCTGCTGAACTTTTATTAAAAGATTAAACTGTGCTAAAAGACACCATGCTAGTCATCCAATAATTCCTCCAAATACACTTTGTTTATTACCCTCGATTTCATCGCTAGACCAAGTTCCTTGTAATTAAAAAACTGAAATCATCCAGTTAATACAAGTGTTAAACTTTCTTTTCTCTTCGCAGTCTGGCTTCAAGGGGTTTTTGTAAAGTGCTACCACACTTGCCTTAATCTTTGAGGGACCTGCGAAACCTCTCTTGTTTTTCTTTGTATGCACAGTGCGGCTCTGGAGCTTTCTATCCCCTTTAACACTCATTAAACTATTCCACCATTTTATTTCCTCAATCATAATCTTTTTGTTCTCAAAGATGTTACGGATTCATTTTTTTTCCCTGAGTAATTTGTTTGTATTAATTTTATTCTGTTTCAGAAATTTCTTCCCTTAGAGATGAAGAAACCTTAAAACCACACAGTATTTTATCCTGTATTGTAATACTCTCATTTTCCTTGATAGATTTTTCTTTTTCTGGTTTTCACAAAAATCTCTTTTCAAAAAGATATTTTTCCCCCCTAGCATTACAAAGTCCTCAGTGGTTACAAATAAGCTGATGCATTTAATTCTGAATTTTTAAAGAAATGTAACAATTCATTCTGATACCATTTATATTGATTGGATGATCCCCAGAGGTCCCTTACAACCCCTACCATTCTGTGATCATCATCTTCCATTCATGAAATATTTAAGGGTTCACTCCCACATAAAGGTTTAGATGTGATCATCTGTAAAATCCTCAGATGGCACAAATTTATTTTCAGTGGCATTAAGCAAGTCTGCACCATTTTACACTAGTAAAAGCTTGGGACTTATTTTTACAGTGAAGATTACTGGTCAGTTGTTAGAATGAAAGATTCTCTGCATCAATACTCCATGGTATTACAAGATAATCAGTGACTCTAAAGCAATGCAAAAAGCAGAACCTAAAATAACTGTCAAGATGTTTCCTTTTTACATTATTCATACCAATTTCAAATGGTAGATCTAAAAAAATACTTAAATATTATCACTCTAAAACCATATCTCGTGTACCCTGTTTCAGCTCTTTCCCCTTTTTCATGATGGGAATATCCCATACTTTTTCAAAATACATCTGGGGAAATCACACAACCTAGCTAATTTTCTCTGAGGCACACATTTAGTGGATTTATCTTGCTGTAATCCCAAAGATTATATGTAACTCGTCCTCAAGAAAGCTCTTTTCTCTGATAAATTCTTACCATTGGCAAACCAGTGGTTTTCTTCTAGCTCATTTCTGAGGTTTCTTCTTGTTCCTTTTAGCTTTATTGAAAAGAAAAGGCAACATCGGTTTGGCAGGACTTTGGTACTTTCTGTTTTACAGAGAGGGAAGCATTGGTGCTAAATGAAGGTTCCCAAGAAGGCAGATCATTTCTCTCAATTCAAATGGATCTTGTGTTTATAAGTATCTGTACATTTTAATGCAGTCAGACATGTCATGTACAGACAGGGTTTTTGTTTTGTTTGGAGGTGGTGGCCATGTGTGTTAAACAGCAGGTAGTTTTCCCGGCAGTCTGGAATGCCGGTTTTGTTCTATTTTTTGTTCTCTTCAACATCCATAGAGCTTTGTTGTCTTTCCCCTGTGGGAATATATGCTGCCAAGAGTCCCAATGGTACTATTGTTCCCTTATCTTCCTCATTTGTCAAGTTTTCACTAGTTTCCTAAGTGTACCATATCCCACAATATAGTAGAGTAGCTTGCTCTCTGCTCTCTTCCTTTCATGTCAGGTTTGTCACCAGCAGCTTTCTGTTGTTTTTCCTATTTGTTCCAAGACTTATTAAATAAAGGCCAGACTCTGCTTTGACTTCACTGGATTCCCTCCTAGTCTTAAAATTCTCACCTGAGCTAAGCATGCACTCAAACTTCAGTTATTGTCGACCTTATCTAACAATTTTTGCCTATGTCTATGCCTATGCATTGGGGAACATAACAAACATGTGCAATGCCACACAGGAACCTACAACACAGACGCATTTGGGTCAGGTTGGCAATGACAAATGGGCAAGCAGGAGAGGACAGAAGATGCAAGCATTTCTTATTGTATCTGCTATTCCTGCTTGCCTTGCATCCATCTTCCAGGCAGTAATCTTTCTGTCAAGGAATACCAGTCTGAGCCTGTTTTGTATATGGCTGCAGTTAGAGGGCTGAGTAATGAATCAAATTAGATACTATACATCAAGCTGTATCTGGCACTTTCATAGCCTGTGACTGACAGCAAAGCCGGGAGAACTCCTGCAGTGATACACTATACCTATCAAAGTCTACTGTAACCAGTAACTTTTGCCTTCACCTGACACCAGAGAAAGTTTCATGCATCTTTTTCTTGGCAGCAGGAATAGCTCAAGAATTGCCCCTTCCACTTACCTGTAGCTATGCATTCCCCTTCCCTGGACCTCTTCTGCTTTTGGATTTTTTTTAACTGGGATTATTTTATGGATGTAACTGACAAAACAAGGAACAGCTGCACTGGCATGATTGAAGGAGCTCTGAATGGTGCTGCAGGAATGCAGCAAGACCTCAGACTCATGAAAAGTAGGCAGTCCTTCTGTCCACTTTACCACCACAGCAAATATAAAACACACACCTCAAAACTCCAAGTGAGGCCAGTATAAGATAAAGAACACAAAGTGATTAAGTTGAAAGGATCCCTGAAACGTATGAGGAGGGATACAGGGCAAATAGGACAGAGAAGATGCAGCCAAGCTGCCCTTGGTAGCTTTCACCTACTAAAACAAGAAAAGAAGGTTGAACAGGAAGACTTCAGGCTTCTGAAAGCACCAAGTACAGGTTAATAGGGAATGACAGTTCAGTTTCACTAAAAACATCTGTGGGTTTCAAGTTCGCATCGTTCCACACCTGAAGATAAACTGTGTAAAATTATTCCATTACAGGCTGTTATAAACTGCTCCCCTAAACTTGTTAGAAAGTAGGGGGGGGGTGGGGGGTAAAAAAAAATTAATCACAGAATGACCTGGACATGCTGCATATACTGAGTCCCACTCACTCCTTCCTGATCTGATAAGGATCTAGGACTCTTTGAAGTTCTGATTAATATTAAACCCGCTAAAAGTTTTTGGCAAGTTTTAAGACTGACCAACACATGCCCTTTGCATAAATTAAGACAAGAGGTTTTGCATACTTTACTGTGTTATTAGAGATATGACTATATAGAGAAATTCCCAGGTAGAGCCTGTGTAGTTGGGACTTGATCAATCACCCATGGGCCAAACTGAAGAATCATAAACTTTGAATTTCCTTTAAAAGTATGCAGCCTCCCCTGAGGAACCCTGGAAAAATGTCACTAGTTTCAGAGACTAAGAAGCTCAGGATACCCTAGTGCTAAGATAAAGCCTGAAGTGGTTTCCTAGATGCTGATAGCTGAGATCCTCCACATTCTTCTTAGCTTCCCCAAGAAGAGGGGAGAGCTCTGAATCACCAGATCAGGTACGTCTGCAAAGCTGTAACATCTTTCACATAGAGAGATGCATTGATGAGCAAGTGGAACAGAAAATGCAAAGCTGAATCTACTGTGCATCCCACGTAGCACTACAGAATCTGAACCCAGATCAGATTTCTACAAAATGGTATCCAATCTCAACTTACTGACAGCATACTGATGCATTGCAAATGCTAGAATTTTGCCGGATGGAGATGATGATGCAGGCGCAACCCTTGTACCTGTGTTTTAATGAAATACCTGCTGCAATCCTCACACCTGCTATTCCTATTTCTCAAGATTATGCATACAAAATTCCAATACGTATGCATCCATATCCAACTTCTAGTCAAAAAAGTACCTTAAAAAATTAAATATATGTATTTCACTCAAATGATCTACCCCGGATAATAGAACCAAGGTCAGGAATAGTCTAACTTTCACTTGTAAAATGTTATTAGTATTTCTGAACTACTTCAGGTAACATTATGCAACGTTCTAAAAAAGAATTCAGACACAAAGGTTGATTTTAAATACGTGCACAACCTGATTTTGTATGAGAATTGTTTTGAGCGAAGCAAGGAATTTTACCTGTATTAACTCTGTGCATGGTACAGCTGCTAGGAGCAAAGGTGTCTTTACTACAAACAGCACATTGAACCCTTTTGGAAGAAAAGGACTGTCTCCCTTTGCTACAAAGAACAATTAGAAATTACGATACTGACTTTGAACAAGTTTGTATTCCTGTCCCATCAAACTGCTCTGTACCTTTACAGGAGAGATCTGATAAATGGAAAATTTTTTGTACTGCTACACACGACTCAAAGTGGCAGTGGCATAATACTGTTACAGAAACTAAACATGGGCAAAACATAGCTGAACAGGTCACCCATTTCCTTACCACTTCAGTACAATGGTAAGGAAATGATGAAAAAAAAACATTATTACTTGCTTTTCTAAGACAAACCTGACTCTCAGAGAAACAGAAAATGTGAATTCCCTGCAACTTAGAACAAACATTACCAACCAGCACACAACTTAGTCACTGGAAATGTTCTGATACTGGAAAGATGTGCAAATCCAGGCTCTATTTGACTTCACAAAGTCTCTTTGCACTAACAGTAGTGTAGCCCTTGAACACAGATGAGAATCAGGCCATAGTTGGTAAAATAGAGATAACTGTAAGTAGCTTGCACTTTTAGTTTCTAGTTTTTTTATCCAGAAGTAAATGCAATAAGATTGAATTTTAAGTGGAATAAATACCTCATTATATTCTACATTGTTACTTATTTGACCCTGTTTTCAGCAGTGAGGGTGGAATACATCATCTCCAGAGGTACCTTCCAACCTTAACCATTCTGCAAGTCTGTAATTCATTGCTTTTTAATAACTATTGCTATTCTTCCCCAGATCACGATATTTAACTCAAGTTGTTAAATTACACATTTTATACTCAACACAGATAAAAACAAAAAGGAGAGCAACATTTTACACCCAGTGTTCCTACAGTCCACACAATTTTCTCATTAATTCTTGGTAAATTATTTTCTACTCACTCTCATGCCAGTTTTCCCTTGCCCGGTACTGCTGTGGTTCCAACTTCTCTACCACATTTGTTTCATGCTATCAAAACTAAGATCACTTGCAACACTTTGATTTGCACAACTTACACAGAGGAAAATGAAGCTCCAGAACCAGCAAAGTGAAGTCGGTTCAACTCCATATGAAGTATTACTTCATTTAAGAACAATTCTTCCTTTGTGGATATGAATTCCACATGAATGCACACAGTTGCTCAGGCAAAGCTCAGAACCTTAAACACCACATGAGGTGGCAGAACAGAAGTCTTAAAAATACGTTGCGTTCTTGGTCTCACAGCTGATCTTTTCAGTTGACAGAAGTGACCAGTGCGAGGCTGAACGACAGTTTCTTCCGTTTCAAGACAGGATGTTGAATCCAACATGTTTCCATGATAAATTGCAACAACCTGTTTTTTACATACAGGCAAGGCACCATGTGTATCATGATACAGTCCCCTGAAAACAAAACTAGTACACCTTTGCATTACTTAAAATCTTTATTTTAATACTATTTAAAGATGCCTCATTCAGTAGCTTATTACTACAACCTTCAGATGCAATCTCTTCTTAAATCATCACATTCACAGGATGTAAGAAAGGAGGCTAGGAATTTGAGTTTCAAAGGCTGAAACAGTCTATATTTGATTTGCTTTTGGTAAGAGTTCTCTAGAGTAACTGGCCATCTTGTGAGGGCAAAGGAGAGAAAGGCAGGCAATGTGAGATGCACATAACTCACTGGTACAACAGAATTCAAGGAGCTTAATGACCATTTTCATCTCCCCTGAAAATGCTAAATGATGTTGCCAGTACTCAGCTCTGGGCTTCTGATACCTAAAGTAAAGTTCCATCCAGCCACATTTTCTGCCAAAGACAGCACTGGGATATGAAACGTGGTCAGAGGCCAGATACATTGTCACATGGCATCTTGCTCTGATGGTAATACTGTCAGAACATGTGGTTAGCCATCTGCAGCTGGATGACTTGTTCCAGGAGCTTGGTATTAGTCTTTAACTAGCTAGATCAAGCATGTTCAAAAAATGACACACTCCTTTAAGATGAACAGCACAAAAATGAGAATGGTTAGAAGGCCAGAACAGTTGAGGAGGGGAATCTTGTTCAGCTCAAATACTCCTCTAGCTGTCCAGCTTCTACCTAGTCAATTTCCCTACATAAGTACAAAGTACAAATCTAGTCTTAACAATTGCCTCAAGAAGGGTTCTAGCATTCTCCTGTCCTCATGGAGGAACAAACCAGCTGTTAGCATATATCAGCTACTTGAATGCACTAACAGGCTCTGCAAGCTCTGTCAGAGGGGTTTAGCTACTTCTGTTCAAGGTCACCTCTGCTATGGCAGAGGATCAGAATGCTGTGAACACCACGAAGTTCTGAGAAAGAGCTGCTGTTACACAGCCTCCAACGGTAAGGAAGCTCTGTCAGACACACATGGATCTAATTCACCTGCTTCAGGATGAAGTTAATTACATGAGTGTTGAATAAGGTCTTGTGAGGTGCTTTTCTATTTTTCGCAGTTCTCTTCCTTTTAAAAATTCCATTCACTGTCACTAAGTTTCACACAACATTTTGCCATTCCACAGTGCTTTTTATACTGTCAAAGCTCTGTACCTGGAACTACTTTGCAACCAGAAACGTCAGCTAAGGACTGATCTCCCAAAACCACGTCCATTTTATTTTTTTAAAAGGTAACTCACGTGACTGGAAATTATGCTTTATAAATTTAATCTGAACAGACATCCTAGAACATATTCCTCATGAGTTAATATTAACTGTTTCTCTGCTTTGCTCCAGACATTAGAAAAGCTGTTTTCATTCTGTCCCCGACTAGGGAAATTTGTGATTTACAGTGCTCAGCTGCAATGAAACTATTACTCTGAAGCAGTTACCCACCTACACTCTTACTGCTATTATTTATTTGTATTGCAAAAGTAACACACAAAAAATCCCATTCTCACTGGTAAGCCTCACTGCTATTACCTTCTATCCCTCTCAACTCTGGACATTACTGTCCTCAAACTTGCTTCACAGAACTGCTGCCATTTTTTACCTCATGGTTATACTTGCAGGATGTGGCGGCACCAGTATGGTAAAATAACTTATAGGGGCAGCAGAGCTTACCTGCCTGAGCTCCCATACAAGCTATAAACAACTGCAGTAAAGAAGTCCAGATACACAGCAGAATTCTGGTGCTAGTTTCTGTACAAACATAAGCTAGGGAAGAATAGTTTTCCACAGTAAGAGTTATGAATAGACTGAAGAATTAAATTATCCCTAGATCCATGAAACAGTGAAGGCTTCACTATTTAGTTATCAAATTAAGATCTTCATGAAATCATGAACTGCAAGAGAAGTTCTCATCATACTTTATTGGGAGAAAAGTATTCAGCAAAATTGGGAGCTAGTGAAAAAACAATAAACCTCCTTACACCAGAGTTCACCTAGGTGAAGTATGACGATTCATTAATACCTTCCTCATACATTATTCGTTTTTAAAAAAGTGGCTCAATGACATTTTCCCTTAGAGACATGAAATTGCATGCATTAAACTACATGATGTAGGAGATTGAATTTGCCAAGGTTTTCCATTATTTTTGCTATTTCATCAGCCAAACTCCTTTTGTATACTACATCTTTAAGTGGTCATAAAAATAACTTGTCACATGAATTCTTTTGCATGCAGTGTGTGTGTGCACACATGTGTGACTGTTTAGTATGAAAGGAAGCCACTCACGGCAGCATCATGTTTTGACTCTGGGTGTAACACTCCTGTTTTGACATATTGCTTTCTCCTAAGACACTTAAACGCACATCAGAAACTTTAAAAACTATTTCAGTCATGAATAGCTTCAATAGCATGCTCATGCATACAAATTTTATAGAACTTGTGTGATCTGACTGCAGAATACATTTTTGATTAATCAGACCAAAGGTTTTAATAACGAAACAGCAGGTGGGGTAACCACAAAATTAAAAATCTTAACAGCCTCAGAGTAATAAAGTAATAAATATAAAAGGGTTTGAAACACCTCGTTTGCATTTCTGAAAAGCATCCTCAACTTACCCTGTTTTTCTGTTCCCAGAAGAGGGCGATGTTTCTGTAGTCTGACAAATACCTCTCAGGCTCTTGCTGTACTTCACACCTTCCAGGGAAGGCACACGCTGTCTCACATGACAAAGGCTTACCTTTCCCTTGGAAGTAGCAGCTGCTCTTCTGGAAGCTGTCTCCTACAGAAGCAGTAGAATCTTGTTCAGAGACTGCACACCCACTTTGATCAGTTGTTAAATACCGGGCATTTCCCATTTGAGAAGAGTATCTGTAAGAAAATTGGAAAAGAGCCTTGTCATAACTCACCAGTTGAATGATCACCTTTTGTTCCCATTAACATTTCTAAGCCAGTTCTGTCCTTTCAATTAGCAGCAGTTCAACACTGGGGATATACAGAGTTGTCTTTTCCTTTTTTTAAAAGAAAACCTCTCCATGTATTCTAAGGGTTTAAAAAAAAAAAAAATAAATAAAGTTCGCAAATCCATTCTCACTGTAATTTATACTACTCAGGCTTAAACTGTCACTAGATGGAATCTATGACAGTAATTGAGGCTGATTAGATTGAGGGCTAAAAAGCTATGCTAATAAGAACGGAATCAGTCTAGGTATTGCATCAAAGTTTCAGATGTTTTCAAAACAGCAGCCCATTTTTTTTTCCCCTCACTGGAGGGAAGCTTCTGCTTCAAAAAGTGGTTGCAGAAGTATCTCCAGGTCAAAACTGCTGCATCATATAGGCAAGAACTATGATTTATCCCTAAAATTTGTTATTTTCTAACTTTTAAAATTATATACAATGCCATATCTGGAATTTTTTTCTGCTCTGTTTAATGCATTTTCTTTTATATAGAAACACCTACTACATATATATACACACATATATAAATACCTACTTCTGAGATATCTCTATATGAAATACCCAAATTTTTATGGAAATTATCCAAAACAAAACTAATTTATTCTATGGACTATTATTTGTATCCATAGAAGGGCTGAGGTTTACTTATATTTGCTTTCAAACTTGTGTATTCAGGAAAATAAACAAAAGCCATTGCTTTTCATAGCAAAATTGCTAACAGCAGTGACATATAAAAGTTAATAAGCTAGAACATTAGACACTTTTTTCCAAAACCAAGAAAAGACATTTATTTTTTTAAAAAAGCTGATTAGTAAGAGGAAGTTGTACTGAAACAAATGGATAATGGAAATGTTAGGCAAGGTAAAGAAATATCCTCAAGAGTTAAGAGATTACAGATAGGAAAGATTAATCACTGCTCTTAAGTACTCAAAACTGGGATTGAAGTTAGCATGGGCCAGCTGCTCCCACATAGCAGAACAGCAGGGGGAAAGATCAGTTCTTTAGGATAGTTCAAGTACTTCCTTCCAGCAACAACCAAAGAAAAACAAAATGAAAACAAACCCAAGGCAAGACAAAATATATATAAAAACAGAGGGAGCTTCAAAACACAGGACTCTCTCAAAAACCATAGACTTAATATAACCCACAAACTTTCAGGAATCAAAGGTTAATGATTTAATGTGTTTATACAGTTTGCTGTAGTAAGAGCAAATCCCAGAAAGCTGATGATCAGAGATGAATAGTTTGTCAAGGGCCTAGACAGTCCCTGTCCTGAGCAAAAGAGAAGCATGGAAGCAGTTGTCATGAAAGGAATACCCTTTCATGGTATGTGGCTTCTGCAAATGGTGTACAGTGAGTTTCTGAGGATTTTCTCCTACAGGGGAAGGAAGTTGAATTCTTCTTAAAATATTCTGAAGAACTGGGGAGGCTATGTGTGTCATAGAATCATAGAACTGTCAGCGTTGGTAGGGACCTTAAAGATCATCTAGTTCCAAACCCCCTGCCATGGGCAGGGACGCATCCCACTAGACTAGGTTACTTAGAGCCCCATCCAGCCTGGCCTTAAAAACTTCCAGGGATGGGGCTTCCACCACCTCTCTGGGCAACTTGTTCCAGTGTCTCACCACCCTCATGGTGAGGAGCTTCTTCCTAACATCTAATCTGAATCTACCCAACTCTAGTTTTGATCCATTCCCCCTAGTTCTACCACTACCTGACATCCTAAAAAGTCCTTCACCCGCTTTCTTGTAGGCCCCCTTAAGATACTGGAAGATCACAATAAGGTCTCTTTGGAGCCTTCTCTTCTCCAGACTGAATAACCGCAACTCTTTCAGTCTGTCTTCACAGCAGAGGAGCTCCAGCCCTCTGATCATCCTCATGGCCCTTCTTTGGACACGTTCCAGCACGTCCATAT